>VZRX01018368.1:0-20732 GCA_013398075.1 Notiomystis cincta | reverse complement strand
CCGCGCGCTGCGCATGCGCGGCTCCGCCGGGGCGAGGGGTGGCCGCAGGGGCCCGGCAGAGCGCTGGGTCCTGGCCCCTGACGGCTCCGGGCGGCCCGGCCTCCCTCCCTCCCTGACTTCTTCCCTTCCTCCCTTCCTCCCTGACTTCTTCCCTCCCTCCCTGACTTCTTCCCTTCCTCCCTCCCTCCCTGACTTCTTCCCTTCCTCCCTGACTTCTTCCCTTCCTCCCTCCCTTCCTCCCTCTCTTCCTCCCCTCTCTTCCTTCCCTCTCTTCCTTCCCTCTCTCATTTCTCTCTCTTCCCTCCCTCCCTCCCAGATCCCGCGTACCTGTTTATCCAAGGGCACCAGTGAAGGCAGCCTCCTCCAGAAGCTCCTGAATAAAGCGTTAATGACAGCAAATGATGCGCTGCCGAGAATGCTGATGGGAATTTCATTGCTAAGATATTTTAGGCCAGTTTAACAATTTGGTGTGCCTTGGAATGATTGGTTTTATGCCTCGTAGAACGACAGTTTACGCTGTATTTGTGTCACATAACTTTCTTCAGCTGTTTTTTACAGTAGGCTTTCCTTTTTGGTAGAGGCTAATACAGATTTTCCTTCAGTGTCTGTTTGCTAATGGACTTTCACCTTGTTAAGAAGGCAGAATTTAATTATTTTTATTTATTTGTTGGTCAACTTTCACCAGTACAATGAGTTGCATTAAAAAATAACATTAGCAATTTGTTGGAATTTAAATTTAAGAACAGTTATTAGGTAATGATATCCAAAAAGTATCATTTGGCTTGAGATTTTGGTACTAACAGTACTTAAGGTGTTCTGAATCTTAAGTTTCTATGCCTGCTTTTTATGTTTTCTATGACTTGTAGTTGTCATGCTGTTGATACAAGGAAGTTTAGGGGTTAAGGAATGATTCATCCAGAGCCCCTGGTGCTCGTCAGAAGTAGGATGGGAGGATGGAGATTTATTGTCAAGAGGAGACCAACCTGACCTGGTGCCTGCTCTCCAAACCCCTGAACTGGCTGGAACCAGGCTCACAGCTTGGGCCAAATCCAAGAACCTGCGGGGCGTGCGGAACAGGGAAAGGTGAAAAGTGCAGCATGAAGAAGACTCGGTCACTTCATCCTTGAGACCCCTGCCCAGACCACCAGGAAGCACTGCACGAGTGGGAGCACATGGGAATGACTTTGGAGCTCATTATAATGCAAAGCGGGGATAGGTCCTGAGTATGTATGGGCGGGTTGAGAGACACAATGTGTATGTAATACTTTAAGGGATAAATACAGAGATGGGCGCTGCTGAGGGCGTGCACATCTTAGGAGGAGCGATCCCCCATGTGCCTCAGTGCTGAATAAAACATTCCTACTTTACAGCTTTCGAGTTGTGGAGGTTTTTTCCACACAACATTTTGGCGAGCCAGTCAGGAGGGGCCCTGTCTGGCTGCAGGACTGGCTGAGGGGCTGAAGTCCTCGGTGCACCCCAGGATGTTTTTTCCCCTGGAGGAACTCTGCTTCTCGGTTCGCTCACTGCGGGGACAGACAGCAGCCTGCTGGAACTGCGGATAAACGGCATGTTTTGGATTTAGGGGTGCCTGTAAGTCGTATATGTGGCCAGGGCTGCTGGTAAGTTGTGTGGAGACGTCTGGTGCACGGCACAGTCCCTGTTTAAGTAAAGTTAGGGGCTTGCAATCAACCAGCTAAGGGAGCCGGTGGAAGGATTCACTGACTGATAGGGTGGCCACTCAGCAATCCTGGGGTGGATCGGGTGAATCCAGGGGGCTTTCTGCTGCATCTCATATTTGGGAGCCAGGACGGACCTGCTAATGACTGTATAAGAAGCAGGAGAAGGGTAAGTGGAGCCTTTAAAGTCTGTGTGTGGGGCTCTGAAGTGTGAGTGGGAGAGCGAACAGGATTGTGTTTGGACGTGGTGTCTGGCGTTTGTTTTGTGTGCTATTTGAATTAAAATTGTTGTTAGGTGAGAGATCTGGATGGTCCCCATTTCTTGGCGACTGTAACAAAGAAGAAAGGTGTACAGGGATCTTTTTCTGTTTTTACTTTGTGCCTGGGGTGTGCGTGGTGGGTGAGTGATTCGAGTGATTTTAGAGAAATGTGTGTGGCATGATTATTGAATTTAGACTTGTGTGAGGCAATTTGTTTAGTTTTGGTGTGTAATGTGATTTTATTGGATTATATGTTTGTGTTTATGTATCTTTGTTAGTGTGGTGCATGGGTACTGTGTATGGTGATGGTGGTGAGGCAACAAAAAATTGGAGGGACCCTGCTCCCTCAGTGATTTGGTCTTGACCTTTGGGAATTTGTGAATCCAGTAAGGCATTGGATTGAGAGAGAGGGTGAACAGGTTTATCTAGAAGGGAAATTTAAAACCTCCGCAGGGAGACTGTTTTCTTTAGATTGGGAACAACCTTCACCAGAAAATTTAGAATTTCCGTCCCGCTTGGATTTCCTTACCCGTGAAGCTAGAGTAACTTGTTTTTGCAGGTATATTAGGTCTTTAAACTGACAGAAAGAGTGGCACCTTCCATGGGTACTGTTACAGTGCAGTTTGTTCTGCAGGTGGTACTGCTCCTCTGCCAGACAACGGGCCATGTGCTCCCAGTGTGCCACCTCCCAAACTCTGGAACACAATAACCAAATGATATTGAGCCCATTGTTGTGAGATTTGTTTGTGGAAGGGAACATTTAGTCCCCAGAGATTGGGATGTGTGGGAAAAGGACTGGGAAAGGACAGTGCTAACTCGTGAAAGAAGGTTTGGGTGGAAACGCAAAGGGAAATAAGGGAACAATAAAGATGGAGAGCAGTCAGAGTAAGGAAATCTCTAAGGCAAGCCCGCTTGGCTGTGTTCTGGCACACTGGAAGGAAATCGCAGGAACTGGGGGTACTGAGAATAAGAGAACTCTTGTTAAGTATTGCAATCAGTGGTGGCCCTTACACAAACTGGACGATGGGGCAAGGCGGCTGCCCAATGGCACTTTGGATTGTAATACCCTTTCACAGTTAATGTTGTTTTTGAGATGAGAAGGGAAATGGATGGAGGTGTTGTACATGGATATGTTTTTCTCCCTAGGAAATCACCCTGAATGGCAAGGAGATTGTGGGATTAGACCTCCCATTGATCCCATGGTACTAGCCCTCAAAAAAGAGAATAAGAATAGTCAAAGGAAAATTAAGTGGTGTTGTTCAGCGTGCAGTGTAGGTCAAAGGAGCACAAAACCTGATAAGGTTTATCAGGCAACAACCAGGAACAAGATCTAATTGATTTGCTTAAGCCTCCCCTTAGGAGACAGGATGGAGACTCGGAAGGAACACCAACACCAACTCCCTCTCTTCCAACCAGTCCTGTCTCATCCTGAACCAGAAAGCAGGTGCTGCAAGCACCACTAAGGAAAGCAGTGGGGCCAGAGGGAGAAAGAATGCTAATCAAAGTACCCTTTTCCACAATTGATCTGGATGGGTGGGAAAAAGTGGCCAAAAATGATCAAAGTGACCTGGTAGGTACTGCTAAGCGCTTGTGATTTTTAATAAAACAACACAATCCAGATTGGAGTGATATGCAGTTGTTATTGGATGCAGTGACAGAAACAGAAAAACAGTTGATTTTAAAAACAGCAGGAGATTTAGCAGAGGATTCTTATAAAACACAACAACTAGATGTAAAAGACCATTTTCCACTTCAAGACACACATTGGGATCCAAATAGGTCAGCTGAAATACAAAAATTGAAAGACCATCAGGAATGGATGGCAAAAGGGACGGAAAGACCCATTCCCAAAGCTAAAAATTGGTCAGCTTTGTATGCAGTTAAGCAGGGCCCTTCCAAGTCACCATCCGAGTTCCTGGATCGTCTGAGGGACACAATGCGCCACAACACACTGCTGGATCCTGGGCCCAAGGTAGGAGGACAACAGCTAATATCCTTGTTTTTAGGACAATCCACAGGGGATATCAGATGCAAACTTCAAAAGCTTTGAGGGGTGGATGGGAGAAACTTAGAAACTTTATTAGATGAAACATGGAGGATATTTAGTAATCGAGAAGAAGGTTACAAGCAAGGGATGAAGAAACTAGTGGTGCTTGTAGGGGAGGAAGGGAGAGGGAGACGTGGACAGGGACCACCCAGACGAGGCCCACTCCTGCTGGGTAAAGATCAGTGTGCAATTTGCAAGAAATCTGGCCACTGGAAAAATCAGTGTCCAGAGAGGAGACAAAGCAACAGTTGGGAAAAGGAGAGGGTGGTTGCCCATGCAAAAGAAGAGTGAAGAAGACCAGNCCTTCCATGGGTACTGTTACAGTGCAGTTTGTTCTGCAGGTGGTACTGCTCCTCTGCCAGACAACGGGCCATGTGCTCCCAGTGTGCCACCTCCCAAACTCTGGAACACAATAACCAAATGATATTGAGCCCATTGTTGTGAGATTTGTTTGTGGAAGGGAACATTTAGTCCCCAGAGATTGGGATGTGTGGGAAAAGGACTGGGAAAGGACAGTGCTAACTCGTGAAAGAAGGTTTGGGTGGAAACGCAAAGGGAAATAAGGGAACAATAAAGATGGAGAGCAGTCAGAGTAAGGAAATCTCTAAGGCAAGCCCGCTTGGCTGTGTTCTGGCACACTGGAAGGAAATCGCAGGAACTGGGGGTACTGAGAATAAGAGAACTCTTGTTAAGTATTGCAATCAGTGGTGGCCCTTACACAAACTGGACGATGGGGCAAGGCGGCTGCCCAATGGCACTTTGGATTGTAATACCCTTTCACAGTTAATGTTGTTTTTGAGATGAGAAGGGAAATGGATGGAGGTGTTGTACATGGATATGTTTTTCTCCCTAGGAAATCACCCTGAATGGCAAGGAGATTGTGGGATTAGACCTCCCATTGATCCCATGGTACTAGCCCTCAAAAAAGAGAATAAGAATAGTCAAAGGAAAATTAAGTGGTGTTGTTCAGCGTGCAGTGTAGGTCAAAGGAGCACAAAGCCTGATAAGGTTTATCAGGCAACAACCAGGAACAAGATCTAATTGATTTGCTTAAGCCTCCCCTTAGGAGACAGGATGGAGACTCGGAAGGAACACCAACACCAACTCCCTCTCTTCCAACCAGTCCTGTCTCATCCTGAACCAGAAAGCAGGTGCTGCAAGCACCACTAAGGAAAGCAGTGGGGCCAGAGGGAGAAAGAATGCTAATCAAAGTACCCTTTTCCACAATTGATCTGGATGGGTGGGAAAAAGTGGCCAAAAATGATCAAAGTGACCTGGTAGGTACTGCTAAGCGCTTGTGATTTTTAATAAAACAACACAATCCAGATTGGAGTGATATGCAGTTGTTATTGGATGCAGTGACAGAAACAGAAAAACAGTTGATTTTAAAAACAGCAGGAGATTTAGCAGAGGATTCTTATAAAACACAACAACTAGATGTAAAAGACCATTTTCCACTTCAAGACACACATTGGGATCCAAATAGGTCAGCTGAAATACAAAAATTGAAAGACCATCAGGAATGGATGGCAAAAGGGACGGAAAGACCCATTCCCAAAGCTAAAAATTGGTCAGCTTTGTATGCAGTTAAGCAGGGCCCTTCCAAGTCACCATCCGAGTTCCTGGATCGTCTGAGGGACACAATGCGCCACAACACACTGCTGGATCCTGGGCCCAAGGTAGGAGGACAACAGCTAATATCCTTGTTTTTAGGACAATCCACAGGGGATATCAGATGCAAACTTCAAAAGCTTTGAGGGGTGGATGGGAGAAACTTAGAAACTTTATTAGATGAAACATGGAGGATATTTAGTAATCGAGAAGAAGGTTACAAGCAAGGGATGAAGAAACTAGTGGTGCTTGTAGGGGAGGAAGGGAGAGGGAGACGTGGACAGGGACCACCCAGACGAGGCCCACTCCTGCTGGGTAAAGATCAGTGTGCAATTTGCAAGAAATCTGGCCACTGGAAAAATCAGTGTCCAGAGAGGAGACAAAGCAACAGTTGGGAAAAGGAGAGGGTGGTTGCCCATGCAAAAGAAGAGTGAAGAAGACCAGGAGATTCCAGCCTAGTGGATCCACTGGTTATAATGAAGCTAGGGGAAAAAGAAAAAGAAGTAGAATTTTTGGTAGATACAGGAGCAACATATTTGGTTTTAAATAAGGCTTTGATGCCTGTGGGGAATGATTACATTATGGTAAAAGGGGCCACTGGTCAATCTGAAAAGGCATACTTTTGCAAACCGTTGGAATATAAACTTGGGAAACAGTGAGGTGTTCATAAGTTTTTATACCTGCCCAACTCTCCAAAGGCATTTTTGGGTAGAGATTTATTGGAACAGTTACATGCAACCATCACGTTTAGAAATGGGGAAATTACTCTGGAGGTACATGATCAACAGTACATAGAAATACTGACACTGGTCTTGGTGACTACCCATGCTGAGGGGGAAATAAGTGAGGAGATAACAAACCAGGTGTTTCCTGGAGTATGGGCCACTAATGTGCCAGGAAGAGCAAAGAATGCACCTCCTATACAAATTACACTCAAAGAAGGATTAAACAATATCCACTAAAAAAGGAGGATAGGGAAGGAATTAGCCCTGTAATTGAAAACTTTTTACAGCTGGGACTGCTAAAAGAGTGCCAGTCTGATTTTAACACTCCTGTCTTGCCTTTTCACAGACCCAATGGGTCATATCGGATAGTACAGGATTTATGGGCTGTTAACAAAATAACTGAGGATCTTTACCCCATGGTGGCAAACCCATACACCTTGTTAACATGCTTGACACCAAACTTAACTTGGTTTACCATTTTAAATTTAAAAGATGCCTTCTTTTGTCTCCTTCTTCATGAAGCCAGCCAGAAAATTTTTGCATTTGAGTGGGAAAGCCCTAAGAGTGGGCGCAAAACCAAACTCACGTGGACAGTGCTACCCCCAGGGGTTTAAAAACAGTCCCACCTTGTTTGGAGAGCAACTTGCAAAGGATCTGGAATCCTGGGAAGCCTCACTAGAATAAGGGATGCTGTTACAGTATGTGGACAACCTCCTAAGAGCTACCTGGACAGAAGAGACATGTGTGGATTGAATGGTAAGCCTCTAAAACTTTTTGGGACTCCAGGGGTACATAGTATCTAAGAAAAAGGCTGAGGTAGTAAAACAGAAAGTGATTTACCTGGGCTACGAGGTCAGTGCCAGACAGTGAACTTTGGGGCAAGAACCTAAAGAAGCAATGTGCCAAACCCCAAAGCCCCAGACATAAAGGAGTTGTGGACCTTTCTGGGTATGACAGGGTGGTGTAAGTTATGGATCTACAATTACGGGTTGCTCGTGAAACCTTTGTATGAGCTCATTACAAAGGAAAACAGAGGCCTTCAGTGGACAAGGGAGGCCACACGGGCCTTCAGTCAGCCAAAGAATGCCCTCCTGTCAGCTCCAGGACTTCCACAAGTGAGTAAACCATTCTTTCTATTTTCCCATGAGAAACAGGGGATTGCCCTGGGAATACTGACACAGGACCTGGGTCCATACTGACGGGCCTATTTTTCTAAGCAGCCAAATGCTGCAGCCAAGGGGTGGCCTGGGTGTCTCAGAGCCATCGGGGCAGTCGTGCTGAACATCCAAGAGGCACACAAGTTCACCTTGGGCCAGAAAATGACTGTGCTGGTGTCCCACACAGTGTCCTCAGTGCTGGAAGTGAAAGGAGGGCACTGGCTTTCCCCACTGCAACTGGCATTCTAAATATGTTATGTCACCTCATAATTGTCCTTTTAATACCAGTTAGAGTTAGCTTTGTTTTAACCATCATGCTTTTTCTTTGGAGCTGGAGAGTGCTGGGACGAGTGGCGATTTTGGCTTCCTTGTCAAATGCACATGTAAGGCACTGAGAGATACTTTTCATNCTTTAAGGGATAAATACAGAGATGGGCGCTGCTGAGGGCGTGCACATCTTAGGAGGAGCGATCCCCCATGTGCCTCAGTGCTGAATAAAACATTCCTACTTTACAGCTTTCGGGTTGTGGAGGTTTTTTGTGCCCAACACTCTTACACATGTTGGGAATTCCTTATCCTCTAGTACTCACATGTGAAGATGGGAACTTAAAGACAACTGTTTAGATGATAAAAACTGAGTCGCAGAAGAATGAGATGTTCACCATGTTGAAGCATAACATTTAAAATACCTACTACTAGACTGAAAGTTGGTTGTTTGGGGTTTTTTTTTGTCTTCCAGACAGATTTTTGTGGGGAAGAGAGGGAAGCAGAAGAGGGAAGAAACAAATCAAAACAAAAGGAGCTCTGACTTTGGTTGAAAGATTGACTACACAATCTTGGACCGCACCCACCAAGAAGGGATCTTCATCTCCTGTTCTGGATCTTAGGGATGATGCAATTCTTACTTCCCACACAATAGGGAGTGAAGTTACAGTGTAATAGCTTGGTTCTCACTCATAGTCAGACTGAAGAACTGCATAAGTACTTTCTGCATTGAAATTAGACACAACTAGAAGAGGGAAAATATAAAAAAACAACTAGTCCATTTTTTTCCTAAAAAGGAGAAGTAAAACCAATAAAAAAGAGATCTGGGTATCTAAGCTGAAAATCAAGGACATACTTCTTCCTGTAGATGAATAATAAATGATTTAAGCATTTAAAACAATATAAAAACTTAGGTGATAAATGCTCACAAAGTTAGCATACATGATAACAAATAATAACAATATAATGAGAAGAAAACAAGGGAAAATATCCCTCTTTTTGAAATAGATTTATTTTTCTGATACATTGGTGGCTTTAATGGGACTCTAAGTCCCATTCTATCAAATGTTGTTAATTCCTTGTAAAGCCAGGCTGTAGCTGTCTCTCTTGTTTACTGCTTCTGGCACACCAAAAGCACCAGCTTCAGCTTCAGCTACCACCAGTTTGTAACTCAATTTATTGAGCTCTGGCTGGTCTGTGGATTGATACTGGCCCAGGGAGATGAAAGTGCTCTAATCTGCAGGTTGGTTGTGTGGACTACAGGGCCCAGCCCTATGGAATACTTAGGCCATCTTTAATATTGGGTGTGTTCTCTTCTGCCCTCGTCCCCTCTTTTTATGCTTTCTATACTGAAGCTGGTTTCCTGCCATAGAAAAACCTGACTAGTAAATTCTCCAGAGGTGAATTGTGCCATATCCCAAGGCTAAAGGTGAGATTCATCTCACCTATCTTTAGCCGTCTAAAATTTAGCTTTCTAGTCCGGGGTCCTGTGTAGCTGATGGAACTAGATAGGCATCTCCATGGGGTAATTGTTCCCTTTCTGTGGTTGGTATCTGAGACAGATGTGATGAAACTCCTTTTGGAGATGCCTGTACTCTGCTTTTGTGATGGGAATGTGTATAACTGGGTCAGGCTAGAGACACAACTCCCAGGTTAAACCCATGGCCACAGTTCTGCAGGATGCTGCCATCAGAATCCTTCACAGCAAAAGGGCTGAGGAGTCATTAGGAAAACTTGATGCTGAAGGCCCATCTTTTAGTTTCTCAGGGCAGAGGCTGACAAACCTTTTGCACACATGGCCACATCAAATATGACTTCTGTAGGCATCATGTAGAAGATCAGTCCATTTTACACTCCAGTAAATGAAAGCCAAAGCACTCCCTCGTGTGAACTTGAAAACACAAAAGCTGTTTTCTAATCTACATTTAGATAATATTTTCTAACTGTAAATTGAGCTATCAAGGAGCTACTGTGGTATTTATCTAGGTGATTGAAATCTCAGGGCTGTGTCAATATGTATGAGCTGAAAAACTGACTCATACTTTTAAATGGTTTTTGAAGCTTTTGAATACATTCTTTTAGAATTTATTTCCATACTGTCCTCGGTTGTATGTGTGTGATACTGTTCTAATTCTTGGGAACACATACACTTATTTTTTGTGGTTTCTGGCTCACAAAAGTCTTTTGTTTGTCCTGGGAAAGCATGGTGTTAATCATAGGAAAATATTTTTACATTCCTTCTTTACAAAATACGAGAAAAAATGCTTTCTATCTAGAAGTAAATCCTATTCTAGTAAGCTTTCTTTTAAAATGCAATTGTGAATGTGATTCTCTTAAACCTACAGCTAATTTGGTCCACTGTTTCCATGTGCTGTCTGCCTGTGAAGGGGTCATGCTGGGGGAAAGAGTCACCTCTTCACAAAACAAACTACTAGGGGGGGAAGAACCCATCTGTTTTCTTTAATTTATAATACAGTCTCTTGAGAGTCTCCTGAAGTAAAAATTTGGGATGACCCCTCTGCAGTTACTTCGTTTAGGAGAACTAATTGGTGGTTCAATATTCCCACATGTATCTGGTTATTGTTTTCACTCTGAACTGCTTTAACCCAGAAGTCTACTCCTTATTGCTTCATTATCAGGGCTATCTGGAGTACTGGCTTGTTGCTCCCCTAGAAAAATGCTAACCCTCCCCACCCCAGATTATAACCCAGGGAATGTTCAGTATATCTGCAGAAAGAGGTACCCTGAGATTTCTCAAATGACAAAAGTACTTGTGGGTGAGACACTTGAAATGTTGAAACTTTGGACCTATTCCCTATGAACTGTAGTCATACCCCTGAGAGGAGAAGGATGTTGAGTCATAGTGAAGAAAGGAAAGAAAGAAAAACTGAATGTTTTTTCTATTGCAATCATCCCAGAGGTCAGATGCAACCAAGACAGACAGATGAACAAGAAAAACAGTGGTTAAATGACTCAGAAGGTTAGGTTTTCTGGCATTGGATTGAATCAGTTTAAGTATTCTGAAAGAAAATGTGGAAATAAAGCATATTTGCTTTTTGAGTCTAATGCCTGAAGAAAGATTAATTTTAACATTTATTAGTAGAAAGCTTCTGAAGGACTTACACTTTGGCTGTCTGAAGGCTACTGTGAATATATCAGGACCAGAACAGAGAACAATGAAATTGCATTTGCTTTTGGAGGTGTCTGACAGTGGCATAAAGTAACATATATTTTGCAGGATGATATAATTTTTTAAAGTACTTTATGAAGATACTCTTTTACTTAAATAAATTCTTCTTTATGATCACCCATCTTGCTTTTGCTACATGGAATGACTGCAAAAGTGAATGATGTATTTGAAGACCTGGCTAAGGCTGGAAATCATACCAAAAGTAGGAAAGAGTACCATGCATTCAAACACTTGGCTAAGTTTTAATTTCACAGCATAAGGTTCTTATTGTAAGCTGCTATTCATGTATTGATCATACAATGACTTGCCAGGAATACAGTTTGACTGTTTGGCATAGTCACTCTCCTGTTACAGCTCCCAGAAAAGGGGATTTATTTTTCTGAGGTTGTACATTTCCCCATTTGTCATAACGTAGGAAAAATTGCTTCAGTATCTACTTCTGTCGAGAGCTGCACATTAAAATGCCCCACAACAGAGGCTGTTCAGTTTCTGGGACTCATTACCACGTTGGAACCTCAGTTGAGAAACCAGAGTGATTGCTGGTTTGTTTGTCACTGTGGTGATCCAGTAAGAGGGGGGAGCCAATCTTCCCCCATCTCCTGTGTCTATCTGGATTGCCTTCTGTTCTCAAGACCTGCCAGTCAGCTCATCATGGGCCTGGGTGTGACTGCAAGTCATGATGAGTCATGGTTTAAGAGCACAACTCTGCTGAAGGGAAAATGAGGCCAATTTTAACTCTACTTTTGATTTTATCTCCAGGTTAGTTCTGCGAATGTCACCAAAACTGCTACACACAGTAAAAAGTAATCTGATGCAAATCAGACATGGAAGGAGATATTGCCATCAACATTAAACTAAAACTAAAACTACTAATAAAAAAAAAATTAAAAAAAAGGAGAGAGAGACATAAACCTGCAATTCTCTGTACTGGCTCTGAGAGTTTCCCAGATTATTGGATGATGTGGTTGGTGCTTGTCAGAGGATGAAAGTTGCTGAAAACAGCAAGGTGACAATTGAAAAGTGCACTTGAAAATCTGGAACTTGTTATAGAACTGATGGAACTGATTATACAGTGTCATTTCCTGATAATTTGGTTCTTAGCTGTTTTTTTGTCTTAAGAGGTATAGTTTAGCACACAATAATCAGCAAATTTCCTACTGTTGTTACTTTTCCTCTCCCTCCTTTGCACAGCTCAGTATCCACACCTTAGGGGTCTGGTTCTGAGACTCACAGCCCTTTTTTAGAAACCTTTTGGAGTTGGTTTTCTCACAGTGCAAGTAGGAGCTTCTTGAAGCCACTGTCAAAGCTTGTCTCAGGAACACACTGTTTCTCTTCCCCTTCCCCTTCACAGAATCACGGCATGGCTGAGGTTTTAAGGTACATCTGGTCCAAAACCTGCTCAAGCAGGACCACACAGGACCCAAGACCTTGCCTAGATACTTTTTGGTATCTCTAGGGATGGAGACTCCACAGCCTCTCTGGCAAACCTGTGCCAGTGCTTGGTGAAGTGAGGAGGGATTCCCTGATGTTCAGATAGAGCCTCCTGTGTTCCAGTTTGTGCCAGCTGCCTGTCACTGGATGCCATTGAGAAGAGTCATCTTTATACCATCCCTTCTGGTATTTTACCTGTTAAGATCCTCCCTCAGCTTTTGCTTAACAGGGATGAAGTACTAAAGGAAGGCTGAAATAGGCCAAGATGCCTTGTGAAAGACATATTTACTCAGCAAAAATCTCTGGTGCTGTTCTTGCATAATTAAAACAATTTTGAGGCTTGTTTTTTTCAGACAAACCTGTAAATGTCGCACTTATTGACAGTACAGGTCTTGAGTGTTGTTGGAGCCTGGGTGCTGCTCCAGCCAGAGCTTACATAGCCTGGGACCTTTTCAAAAGAGTCTGCAAAAAAACCCTGAAAAAGTCAGTGAAGGCTTTTTTAATACATCCTGGACTGTGCAGCACCCTACTGTCATAGTATGCCTTGGGGCTGGTTTGAAATCCAAAATGGACAAACACAGCATGTTAGGCTTGGGTGCAGTGGTGAAAAGCAGCCTGAGAGTATGTTGGTGATAGTTTCCTTGCAAATTTTCCTGAAATTGGCCCCTATCTCTTGTTTGCAGAGCTCACGTAGGGTTTTCAGTCTGGCTTAGTCACGTGTTGGCTGCTTTACCTCTCAGCAAGTATTTGGAAGGCTGAGGAAAAGGAAGGAAGGCAGAGGAAGAGAAGGGCTGCCACACTACCAAAAGGCTGGGAGAGAATCCAATTTTCTGTGGGTCCTTCTTTGCCCACTTACTTCCTGATAAAAAGATGGACAAACTTGAATTTCCTGTAAGGTGATTCCCAACTGTTGCTTTGCTTAGGGGATTAATTGTCTCTTATTATTTCCTGTGCCACTGTGATTCTTTTCTCTAGTATGAAATCCTCCTCTTTTTATCTGTCTAGTAAATTCCAGCTGTATTGACTCAAGGACTGTCACACTATGTAGCTGGTTGTAGCAAGGCTTTGTGTAAGAAAAGTCTCTGTGGGTGGGTGTACTCCCCATGAGGGCAAGACCCTTCCAGCCTTTCTAAGAGGATGTGACCATTTACAGGACCTGCAGAGCAGTCTTCTCTACCTGCTTGTGCCAAGCACACTGCTACTCCTGGGGATTCCAGAGGAAGTGCTGGCAGAGCAGCTTGCTGCTGACTAACCTCTCAAAATGCCCTGGGGCAGCGATGTTTTCCATAGTGCGTTGTACCTGTGCACATTACCCACTTCTCCTCATGTCCCTCCACCTCAGAATGACTGGGAAAATTTGGGATTCTGGGGTTCAGGGGGAGTTTTGCAAGTCAGGGTCAACTTGTTTACATATCTGCTTAGCACAGTAAGGTTTGGACCTGATCAGACACAAGCCTTCAGCTCTGAGTGCTCCCTCACATGCCTTAGATGAATCAAAATTAGATGTTTTTCTCTGAACATGAATTTAATAAATATATGCGGAAGCTGCATGTAAATACACACTGGTGACTCCTGCCTTATTAATAGATCATGAGGTGTGGACAAGGGTGAACAATACAGGGACATTTTCAACAGTGTTTCTGAAGTGAAATAAAAAATGAAACAGAAGCATTTGGGAATGCAAATCAACTGCCACTGCAGCTGGGAATGTAGGCTTTGGGACTGGCACTTGTAGCCTATGTAAAGAATGTTTATGCAAAATTATACAACTCTAGGGTTGTGAGTTAAATACTCCAAAGAGAGTAAAATGGAGTATAGCATGGGCTGAGTCCCTCTTCTGCTAAGACTAGGACATTTAGCAGAGCACATGTACATAAGTAGAAGAGTAGTTCCACTGAGATCTGAGTGAACAAGCCTTTAAAAATCTATTCAAAACATACCCTGTTCTTTTGTATATCAGGAAATGTCAGAGAACTGTTTCACCATAGTTCTGATCTGTGCTATTTTAATTCCACTTGGCAGTTTTGTTGGTGGCACAGTGTGATTTAACAAACTGAAATGATACAGTAGAATGAGAAGGAAACTTCCAGACATTAATCTCAAAAAACATGGAATAGCAGATATTTTGTGTGAAACTAGTTTTGGGAAAATGCCATTGTGTAATAATAATGACCA
Organism: Notiomystis cincta; assembly: GCA_013398075.1. NCBI lineage: Eukaryota > Metazoa > Chordata > Aves > Passeriformes > Notiomystidae > Notiomystis > Notiomystis cincta. Next base: position 6,196 of record VZRX01018368.1, on the reverse strand, counting down.
ATTTCACTGTCTTTGGAAAATTACTTTTTTCACAACTATTCCATATATGAGGCTTCTAAACCTGTCTGTCAATATTCATTCAGATTAGCTGAAATGTTAAGTGATATAAAGATAAAACACAGTTTGAGGTTCTACCCATTCTGTCTCTCATTGTCCAAATCTTGCCTGTTTGACTGAGAGAGGTCATGTGTTATCACAGGCATGTTGATTTGGATTAGTAGCTGTTCTTCCACCAGCAAGAAACTTTTAACTGTTTTTATGTTGTCAGCAGTTGTATTTGTGAGGACATGATGACTAAGCTTCACATGTTTCTATTAATATAAAGTTGGCTGTCATTGATATCAATACTTACTGTTGCATAAAGTGAGAAAAACTTTTGATAACCACTTAACATTTTCTAGAAACTTCTCAAATGTACATTGTGGTATAGATTTGGTTTTAAAGGTTCTCAGTTGCACAGGGCAAAGGAAAACTTATTTCTGTCAGGACATGGACAGCCTGGTTGGGTTTTTTTGTTATTTGCCAATTGCAGTGGAAATGATGCAGCAGAAAAAAACTGCTGAAGAGTCAGTTGTATTTTCTAGGTACTTTCTGGTTTTGAAATAACACTATTGATTATCACAAGTGCTGCAGTTGTTTGAATTCAACTGCTGCCAAGTTTTTACACCGCTGATGCTGGTGAGAATAGAGAAATCAACACTGGAAGCAACTTCTTAACTCATATCTTATTATTTTCAATATTAAATATAAAATCATATTTAAAGTAAATGTCTCATATTATTTTCATGATGTTTCTTAAATTACAATGTATCTTAAGAGTAGTGTAAAGAATAATGTGTGTTGGAGAGCAGTCTGCTGCTGCAGAAAGCTATGATTTATCAGAACAGGTGGACAACCAGAAGGTTGTGAGTTAATGTGCAGGGTGACACAACTCCACTGGTACTATAAATCCCTGATGAATGACAATAAAGAATGTATTTCTCTCAATCAAGAAAGACAGCATTTTCACCAGATAAAGCCTGTGATGGAGGTCTCTGACAAAGAAAAGCATGATCACAGGATCATAGAATCACAGAATATCCTTAGTTGGAAAGGACCCAAAAGGATCTTCGGGGTCCAGCTCCTGACTCTGCACAGGGCAGCCCCAGGAATCCCATCCTGTGCCTGAGGGTGTTGCCCAAATGCTCCTTGAGCTCTGTCAGGCTTGGTGATATGACCACTGCCCTGGGGAGCCTGTTCTTGCAGGCTCTTAATCTGACAGCCAGTGTCTCCTGGGAAAACAGAGCACACCCACACCCCAGGAGCTTTTCAGGAGTGTGCACAGCTCAGCCTTGGGAGGACCTGCTGTGCTCAGTGTCTTTCCTTGCCAGGATCACCATTAGCTGGGGTCTGTGGACCCACTTCACTTCTACCTGAAGGTTAGCTGGGGCCTCTAGCTAAATAATTAGCAAAGACTTTAGCAAAAACTTGTGTTGCAAAATGAAAGAGCATACATTTTATTTGCAAGTATTGCTCTTCAGTGATTCTTCTGAGGAGCTAGAAGGAGTAAAATATTAACTGGACTGGAAGGGGAGGGAGGCAACTCCATAATAGCTGGTGTGTTTGAAACACTGCTTTTGATAAAGCAGTTCAAACAGCAGCCCTGAGCTGGTGACAGAGTAGCACAACTGCAAATAATGTTCTGTGGGAGGAGTTTGGAAATATGCCTGGGTATATCTAGGTATACAAATACAACTGGTTTTCCAAAACTGACCTCTACTTACATCCAAAATTCCAAACTAAGCAGTATGTTCCTTGTTTCTCCTCCTGCACACAGCTTGATTTGCTCCATCCTTCCCTGTTTGACCTGAGCATCTTCTCAGAAGCTCAGGTTGTGCACACACAGACCAGCCACAGCCCAGGAAAACTGTTGCCTCGTCCCTAAGTGCAGTGCTGGAGTTTTGAGGTGCAGGAGTGGCATTTCCAATGTCCTCAGGGCACAGGTGAAGCCCTGCCTCTGATGAAATGCAGCCCTTTCTTTGCCTTCTGACTGGGGGTACCTCGCTGGAAACAAAGAGGACTTGGCCCCTCACCTCAGGGCTGTGAATTATATTTCAAAAATAAAAGTATAAAATTTAGGTGGAGAGCTCCAGTACCCAAACATAGCATTCAGTTTCTTGTTTGCTCTCTCCCCACTCACAACATTTTGCAAAATTTCCTGGGAAAGGACTCATTTGCAGCATGACAGGATTGGTGTTCATCCTCTGCCTGTGTCCTTTGGCTTCCTCAGCCTATTTTCTGGTGGTGGGAACACTGTCTTTGAAGATGACAAGACTTTCCATTACTTTCCTCTGAGCATTCTTTGAATTATTTTGTTAGAAATTACTAAAAAGCTGCAAAAACTAAAACTGCCATCACCGATTTTCCTTAGTTCTTCTTATCTCTTTCTGATCATTAGTCCTCTAGACATTAGCCTGTTTATGTTGACCAAACACTGCTTTTCTGAACACATCACCCGAACATTATTTTAAACTTGGAATTAATGAGTTATAAAAACAAGGAGCAGGCCATAAAAAGTGTGATAATTAGCTTGGATTAAATGGAGCTTTTTCAGATGCTGTCAGAGTTTCAAACAGCAAAATACAACATATTGTTAACTGTGCTAGCTAAATTCCAGATCCAAGATGTCCTTGATTCATTGGGTACATGGCCATCATAGTTGAACAAGTATTATGGTATGTGTGTGTATATATATATTTTTATATAAAAAATAATGAAGCTTCATCCAAAGGCTAAAAGTGATATTTAGGTAGATAAAGATCTGGAATATCCTTACAGTAAAAACATAAAGTTTAACCACTGATGGAATGAATTAGAATTAGTTAAGAAAAACTTCTCTGAAAAACAAATGAGAAGTGCTGAGAAAATTTGTGCTGTTGTGGGTTGAATTTAAAGTCTGCATGCTTATAGAAGCTGTTGAAGTACAAAATATGTTTGCAGAAAACAAACTTCTATGGAAATGAGTTCTGTAAAGGAAAGGTGCCCCCAATATCAATGTCAAAGCAGACATACCAGAGATAGAGTCCTCTCCCTACCTGACAGGCAGAGAGAGAAATAAGCTTATACTAGGGAGAAAACCTGTTGCTCTTAGTCAAAAAAAGAAAAAAAAGGAGTTCAAAAGAGCATTGAGGAAAAATAAATCAATGAGTCAGTAAGAGATTGGAAAGCAGAATAATTATAAAACAGCTTGTTAATTGCTACAGACTCTTACAACCAGGGAAAAGCTGTCCATTAAGAAAGTTAATTGACTGTTAATAAATTAAGACAGTTGTGTTGCTACCAATAAATTTGTTTTTCTTTTAATAAAGCATTGGTTTGGGTATTAAATTATTTTTTCTACCATCTAGAGGGCCATCTGACAACATTGGAGCAGTTCTAATGCAAAACACAATGGAATGGTTTGATTCAAAAAAGGAAATGAGAAACAAAAATTCTAGCAGAGAACAGGTAACAGAAAAGTTCAGCCCTGAGAGTGTTGGTAAACAGCATTAAAATTAAATTAAATTAATTTCTGCTTTTTCAAAAAGAATTGTTGGCTCAGACCAATGATGCATGGTCAAACTCTTCACAGGATTTCCAGAAATAATTAGGCAGAAGGAAGGATGAAACTGGAGCTGATTTCACAGAGTGCATAGCCCAACTTTAAAGAAAATTAGTAACAAGAAGAAGGAAGGAATCACCTGGAATAGCAACTGAAAAAAACAGCAATGCAGATCAGCTGTCCAGAGTGAATGGGCAAAGTGGGCAAAGTGGGCACAGCAAAGGATGCCAGGCAGCCCAGGCACTATTCCTGCCTGCCTCTCTCCTTCCTTCCCTCCCTCCCTCCCTTGGAGTCTGTTCCTGCTTGGAGTCCCCAGGAGTTCCTGCAGCACCAGAGATGAAGCAGCAGATGTGTCCTGGGGTTTTTGGTCCTACAGAGTGGCTCTGGAGAGGAGGATTTGTAGGAAATCTCTGCATGCTTTTCTCCTCCTGTTCACTGCACATGAATGAAATGGTCCCTAACAGTTTTCCAAGGAAGTTCCAAAAGACCCCCACACACTGTCACAAAGTTTATAGTGCACATCTTTCCAGATCTTCATTGCTCTGCTAAATCTGTTCTTAAGCTGGGACATTATCAAAACCTTCTGGAGGTTAAAGAGAGCAGATGAACAAACTTGTTTGTAGGGTACATTTCCTGCATTTCTTAGCTCAGATCACCAAGCAATAACATTCTTTCAGCATGTTATGAAAGCAGAGCTCTCCCCGTGATCAGCTGTCTTTCTCCAGGGTTTCCACTTACTGGAAGAAGCTGCAAGCTGAACCCTGAAAAATCTCAAGTTCTTCTTGAATATAATTGTCCATACTGTATGGACACCTGTCAGTTTGTGTCTCATACTTCTTCACTGCAGCAACACAGTAATATTTTTAAAATTGTTGTTTCTTCTTTTTTTTTTCTTTTTTTTCTTTTTTTTTTAAACAGGAATGTTTCAATTGTACTTTCCATTTCATTTTCCATTTGGATCTCCTTTTGCTGTTGAGTGCTCTAGAGCTCTCTGGAGCCGCAGGAGCACTTGCCCTGCATATTTGGAATCTTTTTGGCTTCTTCTTTGCCTCCTGATAGTGCCTCTGGAGCCCTGGTGACAAAGGGCCACATTTTCTGTTCTCTAAGAAATTAGATGCCTTTTGCCAGTTACATGAAGAGCAACAGGCAGAATCAGCAGAGCAAGTTGTGGAGCAGCCCCTTTTGCTCTGCTTTGCTCTGTAAAAGTTGGAGGGGATTCCATAAGAACAGAGGTCACACAAACCTCTGTGCAGCCCACAGTGGGGTTTTATGAGACCCCCAAGTTCAAGAGAGCAATGACTGCAACTTCAGAGACATACCATGAGGATTTGAAGTTCCTGTGTTGTGTTGGTGCCTCTGCCATATCCACCTTTGTATGGTTGGCAGAATAGTTTGTTGATAAGTAGTTGTTTCCTGGGATTGTTTTTTTCAAGCAAAGCCAGAAGAGTATGGTGCTGGTGCTACTCAGAATCTGAGTTTTAGGTACTTTTTATATCCACATAACATGACTCAGAATACCAGGAGTCTCAGTCTTAACAGCAGTCCCAGAAGGCACTTGAGTGCAGAGAGCCAAGTTTTAGGCACATCATAGAACCACAGAATGGTTTGGGTTAGAAGGAACCTTAAAGATCATCCAGGGCAGGGACACTTCCACTAGCCCAGGTTGCTCCAAGCCCTGTCCAGCCTGGCCTTGAACACTTCCAGGGATGGGGCAGCTCCAACTTCTGTGGGCAACCTGTGCCAGGGCCTCACAGCAAAGGAAGAGGGGCATGGAGACTGAGCCCTAAACAGTCACTGCAGAAGTAAAAGACCTCTACCCCAGGCAAAGGCTTAAAGTTTGAACAAACATTTACTGCCTGCTCTTGGCCCCATTCCCAGGGCAGCACCAGTCCCACAGAATATGTGATCTGAGTTGCTCACGTCTCACTGGGGCATTTTCTGTGTTGTCCAAGCTCTTGTCAGATGTCAGAGGAGACCTTTATACAGTCTTAAATTTCAAAGGTGAAGTCTGGTGGGGTGTAACATGTAAATTTTTGTTTATTTCAGAAAAATAAGATACTCAGAAAACCCTATTACCCAGTCCCTGAGAATGAAGTCCCAAGAGAGTTGGCATGCTGCTTACCCAAATACTACTTAGTTTTGAAAACTCAACTCAAACTTCACAGAGAGCAATCTAAGTCCCCTGTAGACTACTCCTCTTCTTCTAACTTCATCCTTTAGCTGGCACTGACTCTTTTAACTGAAATGGTATTTAGAAATGTGTTTAATAAACATTTAAATGGGTCTGGAAATATTTCTTTATTTGTTTTTAAATATAAGTCCTCCATTGTGCATCAGTAAGGCTGGGACTAGCTGAAGATGATGTGCTACATAGATCTTCTACTTGCTGCAGACAGGTGTTAAGTAAATCCTTCTCTTGAAACAGGAGAGTGCAGACAAAACCCTCCAAATGCCAAAAGAGTAGTTTTGTTTGTTCAGTTGTACAAGTCGTGATAGGTCTGAGCTCAATGCTATCTGAAATCTTATAAAGGCACTCAAAGTTCCTTATTTTGTAGGCATATCTTTTATAGGCATATCTTTTAATACCCCTAACCAGGTAAAAAAAAAAAAAGAAAA
>VZRX01018367.1:6615-29013 GCA_013398075.1 Notiomystis cincta | reverse complement strand
TTTAAATATAACTATATACAAATATAATAAATATATATAGTTATATTTATGTATATATAAAACCACCGTGGCTTTGCTGTAGGCTTCCCACAGCATGCAATCCCGTGGCATGCCTGTGGGCACCCTCCAAGATCCAGGAGCCACTGGGAAAAGGGATTCCTTGCTCGAAAGTCCCTACTTTGTATCCTGAGTCTGCACAGCCTTGGAAGGAGCTCACTTCAGCCAGGGCTTCCTCACAGGGCTCTCCAAAGAGCTGAGTGCAATTCCCTTCTGGGAATGTGTGTCCAGCTCCCACAACGCAGTGTGGCAGACCCACCTGCCCTCCATGCCAATCCCAGCAGCCAGCAGCACCTCTCAGGCCCACAACTCCCAATTTAGTGCCCTAAACAACCAGGAGACTCTGTGGCACAGATGTCACCATGCTTCAGCGCTGGTCCTGGGAATGCCCAAGCCTGGCACCCAGGTCAGACAAAGGCTGGAGCAGCCAGCTCCATCCTGGCTGGGATCAGCTGCTCTCACCATGTCACCGGAGCAGGAAGAAACACCTCCCTCCCAGGCTCCTTTCCTGTTTGCTGCTGATTTTAGAGTAAGGTCAGGACAGGTTCAGGAGGAAAAGCACTGGGACAGTGTCTTGGGGGTCCTTGCAGATATGAGGTCCTCCTGCAGAGTTAACCCCTCCCCCAGAGAGTGAGCCTGCTGTGGGATTGCTTCCCCAGCCCAGAGCAGCTGCCCCACTGTGGGCACCCACACGTGGCTCTGGAGCCAGCCACAGCCAGGCCTGCAGAGCTGGGGTTGCAGCGGTGTCACCAGAGAGTGCTGTGGCCCAGGGCACCCTCAGGACCCAGTGCCCAGGTGGGTGCCTGGGTGGGTGCACAGCATCAGCCACATCAGGAGAGCAGCTGGAGCTGGTGAGGCTGGGCTGGCTCTGAGAAGCACCCAAAGAAAAAACCATCCCAGGTGCCCACCAGCCTGCAGCCCCCACACCAGTGCCACGGGCCGTGGGGAGCCAGCAGCCCAGCACTCTGCAAAGCCCATCTCCCCCCCAGCCTTCCAGAACCCGCATGAAGACCACGTCTCCTACCTCTCCTGGACACGATGCATCCCCCCGGCTCTCCCCACCGGCGGGCAGAGTCCCATCCTGGCGGCTGCAGTGGGCAGTGGCCACCACCCGGCTTTTCACCCCCTGCTGCTTCTCCCCCGGGAATGGCATCACCGCCGGCACCGCCCCGCTCTGACCGTGCTTGTGCAAAGCCTGCGCCGTGCTGGCAGCCGTGCGCAGCCAGTGCCCGGCACACGGCCAGGCAGCGCGCCCGCAGCGCCGGCCCATGCCAGCTTGTTTGTTCTCATTAAAGGTTAATGAGAAAGCCACGCTAAAGCTGCCCCAGCCGCGGGAGGGGCGTTCCCCAGTGCCACGCAGAGTGAGGGACTTCCAGGCTTCCCTCGCACAGGGGTGACAGCCAGGCTGTGCTGCTTGCGGGCACTCTGCCTCTCCTGCAGTCCCAGGGGGATCTGTGTGGCATGGGTGAGGTGCCTGGCATGGCACCATCCCGGGCATCACCCTTGGGGAGACCAGCAGGAGCAGGCAGGAGACAGGGTCAGCCGTTCCAAAAGTGGCAGAGGGTGCTGCAGGAGGACACATCACATCAGCCATGCCCTCTGAGCACCTCATAGCACCCTGCACGGCACTTGGTGGGGCTTGACAGCTCGGGACACCTTGCCAAGGGAGGGCAGAGGAAGGGCACAGGTCACACCAGCAGTGCCAGTGTGGTAATTGAGTTAAATGAGTCCCTGTTCCTGGCTTGGCTGGGGATAGGGAGTGGGTGCGAGGAAGGGGACATCTCCATGTGGCTCTTCAGCTCAGGAGGCTTCCCTGGATATTCACCACTCTGGCTCAGCTCAACCAGCCAGGGTGGCTGCCTCAATCCCTCCTCTGCAGAAGGGATGTGGGTGTAATGCCCCAGGTGCTCCATTTTTGAGGGTGTCCCTTTATGTCTTCCTCTTGCAAGGCTTGGGGAGCCGCCCTGGGCACCCCACCCCAACCACAGCAACTGAACATGCATGGGCAGCCATGCTTGGACACACATGTACAGCCACAGCCAGTTTCTGCACAGGCAGAAAAATCCAGCAGGTTATTCCCACTTCCCTGCCCTCCATGGGATAGAAGACCAGCTTCCCGTATATCCCACATCCTGCCAGCAGAGTTCTAGGGAAATTCTCCAGCTTCTCCCTGCTGACCAGGGAACCAGCAGCCCACCCAGCCTCTGGAGAAGCCACCAGCTCCAACACAACGCTGCCTTGGTGGCACCAGCACCAAAGGCCAAGGTGATGAAGATGCTATTTCAGGCTGTTTTGGACAAGTACTCCCCAGCCACAGAAATCCTTGGGTGGCTGGGAATGGCATCACAGCTGGAAACCTGACAGAAAAGGGCATAGGCCAGCCTCAGCCGCTGTCAAAAGTCATGGCTGGCCAAAAAGGTTTGTGAAGATGGAGTCAGCACCAGCCTGGTGTAGGACCAAAAAGCTCCTGCCCATGGGGGAGACCTGGCAGAAAGCAGGAGATGACAATTTTGGCAAGAAGACACACAATCATGGCTTGAAGGAGAACCACAGTGAGTGATCAAGTGACTTGTCCTGGGCTGGGACAGCTGCTCCTAGAGCTGCAGGTGGTCACCCCCACCACAGTGCTACAGCTGACTTCTCGGACTTTACTTTCTGCTAAAACTGGCAAAGCCAACTCCAAAAAATCCCGGGAGCCCAATGCAGCAGAGTTTTTTCCGCAAATGGATGCCCTGAGGGCTGGAGAAGGAGCAGTCCTTGTGCCAGGCCAGGCTCTACCCCAGCCAGGCTGGCCCCAATGCCGTGGCGACATCCCTTCCTGGAGGGGCCGGGCACGGGGCGGTGGCAGACTCGAGCCCTCCCCCCTCGCTTCCTCGCATCGTCCCCACACGGCTGCAGAAATAGAAGCGATATAAATGGCAGCCCTATAAATAACCCCAAAGCACGCGGCGGGGAGCTCGTCCCAGCCCGGCACTGGCCTCAGCCCACGCAAAGTGAGGGCTTGGGCTGCCTTCTCTGTGCCCTGGGGATCTCAAATGCCAGCTGCTCCCTGCCTGCCATGGGTTTCCCAGGGTCCTGTCCTTTGGGTCAGTGTCATGGCAGGAGCTCCAATGCATCCGCTGAGCTTCAGTCACGGGCACAATCTGGAGCCCAGCCTGAGGCATTCCTGGGGGACACCCTACGCCCATCCAGCTCCTCCCGTCCAGCCAGCACTGGACAATGCCCATCCCAGGCACCCTGCTGCAACCCAGCCAGCAGATTCCTGGGGAAGGCAGCAGCTCTGGCCAGGAGCCTCAGCAAAGCTTGGGAAGAGATGCCCTGTCCTCACTGCCGTCCTCATTGCAGGTCAACAGTTATCCCCTGGCTGCACCCCAACACCTCTCAGCTGCTCACCCCAACACCTCCCATCAGTGCCATGTCCATTGCTGCCCCTGCTTCCATGCTCAACCCCATCATGCCATGTCCTCCATGGGGACTCAGCCAACACCACGCCACCACAGCTCCTCTCCACCCAGGGGACTGCGGCGATGCACTGGGGACCCCCACGAGCCGAGAGGAGGCAACGCTGCCGGTGACAAGCTGGTGACAAGCGCTGCACTGCCGGATTTTGCACGGCGTCACAGCCTCACGTCCCAGCCCTGCCCGGGGGACGCAGTGAGGCCACCAGCCAGGAGACGGGAGACATGGGATTTATAGGATGTCCAGGACTTCCCAGTGCCCTCGGGAGTCTCCTCTGGGAATGTGGCAAGGGTAAAACCCGCTGAGGCTGTTTGCACGCCCTGCGACGGCCGGAGGTGCGGCAGGGAAAGGGTTAATGGTGCGAGGCCTTCCCGAGCACTTCTTGGCAGGCTGGGAAGGGCTGGGAGACAGGAGGATCGGGCCAGCAACAAAGCGAGATCTGTCTCATTAATTCCTCCGAGCATTCCTCCCTCCGTCACCCTGGAGGGGAGGAGGAGGCAGCACCCAGCTGACATGGTGCACCCAGGTCCCTCGGGAGCCCACCCGTGTCCCGCGCGGGCGCAGGGGTGGGATGGGGGGAGATGGCTGCAGCCTCTCCCGCGGGATCCAGGGCTCTGGCGTCCCGCAGGCGCTCGGGCACGGCCCTATGTGGGCACGGGCAGCTTCTCCTTCGCCCGCCGTACCCCTGCCCGCACCCTCGCCCGGAGTCCCACGGGATTCGGGGCAGGACGCGGTTCATGCCACCAGCGTCATCCCAAAACCGGGAGCGAACGAGTGGCTGGAGAAGCTGATATATCCCAGACAGAGTCTGGGGGCACCGGGTGACATTGCGGGTGCTCGCCCCGATATCCCACTGTCAGGCGGCTCCTTCCCCGGGCGTCTCCGGCCACGGTCCCGGCCGGGCCGCGGAGTGCGGAGGATCCCTGCGAACCGCAGTGGGGCGGAGGAGCGGAGCCCCGTGTCCGTGTCCGTGTCCGTGTCCGTGTCCGTGTCCCCGTCCCCGCCCTCCCGCCGTGCCCGGACACCCCAGCGCGGCGTGGGGAGCCCACGGGGGCTGGCGGCAGAGGGGACGCGGGCGGGCGGTGGCTTGCGGCGACGTGGCCCCCCCAAGGGTGTAGCCCTGCTAAGGCCACCAGCCCCGCTCCCCCCGACCTCCCCGTGGCCGCGGGGTGCGGAGGTGCGGGTGGCACTCACATGTCCCAGGAGAGGCGGGGGACGAAGCGCGGGGCGAAAGCGGGCCTGGCTCGGTGCATCCCCTTTGTTCCACTCCCATGGACGGGAGCAAGCGGGGAGTTCGTGCAGGCTCTTGGCAGCGCCCACCCCGGCTCTCTCCATGGAAACGCGGGAGCCATGTGATTTCGGCAGGAAACCACGGCCCAGCCAGCGCCAATGGCAGCTGCATGGACGGGAGCACCTCCCTCTCCGAGGCGACCGACACCGCTGCCGACACCGCCATCGCCACCACCGCCACCACCGCCACCGCCACTGCCACCGCTGCCACGGCCCTGCGGGGTCCCGGACCCGCCGGACCAGCAACATTCCCCGGGGGTCCACAAGCCCCACCATGAGCGGGAGCAGGGTCTCAGCCCCCCCGAGGCGAGGGGAGTGGGGGCAGCCCGGCTTCCTTGGCCCCGGGCTGTTTGCCTTCCTGCCGCACACGGTGCCCACAGCCTCCCCTTGCCAGGGAAGCAATGGCTGGAGCAACACCTCCTCCCTCACCGCCCCCGTCTCCCCCCACGAGGGCCACCACAGCCTCCCAGGCTTCAGTGTTCCCTGACAGACCCCGGGCATGTTTCACATTCCGGCAGTGAAGTGACATGACCAAGGCTGTGCAGTCACTCGGTGGCAGAGGGAACACTCAAACACCCTTGCTCCCCGCTTTATGACACCCTGCCTTCCCCCCACAGCTCCTGCAACCAACTGAGCCGTGCTCGGACCTCTGCCAGGCAGAAAGTCCGCTCTGAGGGAGCCGAGCATTGGCACTGAACCACGTTCCCACCATCCCACCATCCCATCCCATCCCACCAGCTTCCAGCATCCATAGGGAAGCAGCAGAAGAGTGCTCCCAGCTCCCCCATCTGAGGGACAGGCAGCCCCAGTGTAAATGCAGGCTGTCACCCAAGGGTTGCCACAGGCACATGGTGCTGCTTCCACAGCTGCCTGCCACTTCCTAAACGCTGACACCTCTGAGCATCCCTGAAGGTGGAGGGGTAAGGAAGCCACATGTCTGTTGGGGGGATGCACCCTGCTCCTCTCCTTTCTCCCAAGACCATCTTTCTCCTACCTGTCCTAGATCCTACTGAGTCGACCCACTTTTAAATGGAACTGATGCCTTTGCAGCCCTGGTGAGACATCCTCCATGCAAGGACAAGGCAGCACAGTGCTCCCGCCAGCCCTGTGAGGCAGAAACACTAATTAGACCATCATCAGGTCTTGGAGCCCAGTGGAGCAGGGCAATATCAGTGACAAGGAAATCATTGCACCACTCTCACTCTCCTGGGGCCACCCCGAGGAGCAGAGCATTGCTGCCAAGGTTGCTCGGTGAGAACCAGGGCGGCCCAGTTCCCAGCCCAGTTCTCCAGGCTGGCCTGGTTACAGGGAAGGAGAAGCGATGCAAAAATGGGAGAGGGGACAGCAGGTCCTGAGGCCACCAGGGAAGAGCCAAGCTGAAAGGCCAACAAGGAGAGGCTGTGAGGGTGGATCCACCAAGCCATGTGGTTGATGAATCTCAGAATGGTTTGGGTTGGGAGGGACCTTAAAGACCATCTGGTTTCAACCCCCTGCCATGAGCAGAGACACCTTTCACTAGACCAGGTTACTCCAAGCCTCATCCAACCTGGCCTTGAACACTTCCAGGGATGGGGCAGCCACAGCTTCTCTGGAAAACCTGTGCCAGGGCCTCCCCACCCTCACAGGGAAGAATTTCTTCCTAATATCCAATCTAATCCTGCCCTCTATCACTTGGAAGCTGTCCTCCCTTGTCCTGTCACGCTATCTCTTGTCTAAATTCCCTCTTGTGGTGTTTTGGAGCCCCTTTAGGTACAGGGAGAGACTCCAAGGTCTCCCTGGAGCCTTCTCATCTCCAGGCTAAACACCCTCTACTCCCTCAGCCTGTCTCCACAGCAGAGATGCTCCAGGTCTCTGAGCATCTTCTTGGCTTCCTCTGGACTTGCTCAAACAGGTCCACATCCTTATTTTGGAGTCCCCAGACTGGATGCAGTGCTGCAGATGGGATCTCACCAGAGCAGAGCAGCGGGGCAGAATCCCCTCTCTCAGCCTGTTGCCCACTCTGCTGAGGATGGACCCCAGAATACATTTGGCTTTCTGGGCTGCCAGTGCACATGGCCAGGTCGTGCTGACCTTCTTGTACAACCAACACCCCCAAGTCCTCCTCCTCAGGGCTGCTCTCAATCCATTCTCAGCCCAGGTCCCAGTGCCACACTGTCCCTGTCCCACCAGGGTGACCCACCATGTGACTGGAGTGGTCAGCACCACTGTGCCACTCTGCCATCACTTGATCCAGCATCCCACCTGGATCAAGTGGGGGGCTGGATCCCTCCCACACACTGTACATGGTGTCACTATGGAAAATTTTCAGTTGAAAGTGATGTCTGAGGATTACTGGGGCCAACTGCCTGAGCACTTTAGGTCTGATACAAAGTTAAAGCTTGTTGTTAAGGCCTCTTAAGCACTGACATGCTTGGGACATTGACCACCTCTCCAGGAAATCTGCTCCAGGGTTTGACCACCTTCCCAGTAAAAACTTGGGGTGCCTGGAGGTAGACTTACCCACACCACTACATTCCACTTACCTATGCACCACCGCCCCAAAGCAAAGCCCCATTCCTGGTGTCTGCTGGGGAGCAGCTGTATCCCTGTAGGCATCAGGAGAGGGGACTGCAGCCTCCCCTCGGCCACACGCCTGCCTGTCCTGCCAGGCTGGGTTGTGGAGCCAAGCACTCCCTGTGCCAAGGTCGGGGCTGGCACACCGCACTGGCTGCTCTGGGAGCTTGCTCAGCACGGAACAGCTTGGCAAACAAAAACAAGGACAGGCTCCTGCCCGAGTTCCGGCAGCACCCCTGGCCTGCCTGCCGTCCAAAACTCCCTCCTGGATTTATGGAGGTATGGTGTCTGCTGGCAGGCAGGAGTTAAACCTCCCAGCATGGATTTGGATACTCCTGGGTTAGCCTTCACAGCATGGATGCAGATAATCTTGGTTTAACCCTTTCCTTATGGATATGGATACTCCTGGGTTAATCTTGCCAACATGGATATGGATGGATACTCCTGGTTTAATCCTTTCATTATGGATATGGATACTCCTGTGCTAACCCTCCCAGCATGGATATGGATACTCTTGGACTCCTGTCACTTAAGGAGGCTTCCCAGCAGTCTGGTTGGGAAGCTGGGCATTGGTGCAGGCAGGAGTCCCTGAGCCCAAGGGCACTCTGTCTGGCACTAGCGAGCTCCTCCCAGCACAGGATCGCACCTTTCCAGAGCCTGGTGACCTGAGACCACTCCAAGCACATTCCCCTCCTCCTGGCAGCTTCAGCAACAGCCGTGCCAGCTGCCTGCAGCCGCCTGCCGCGGTGCAGAGAAAGGTCTGAGCCGCTGGCGGAGCCCCGCACCGCGGGTCTCTGCCCAAATTGCTCTTCTCACTGCAGGCTGGGCCTGGAGCCACGTCTTCCTCTCCCCTCTCTCTGGAGGGCTGGAGGCCAGCCCTTGGCTCCAGGCTGGAGCTGCTGCGTGCTCAGCATTCCTGCTCAGCGCTGGAGCAAGGCAGCACACACAGGCCAGGGCTCCAAGCCTTGCAGCGGGACAGCCACGCGTGCTGAGCACACTCACAGCCTGGCCACCACCCCCGTGAGCGGCTGAGGTGCCTCCACAGAGACTGCCACCAGCCATCCCTGCCACCACCCCTGCCACCGCCTTGGAGATGGCATCCAGCATCCCAGCACCAAGCTCTGCATCCCTCCAGCTGCGCATTTTTGGGGAACACAACCTGGGGAAAAGCTAAGGGAGCCAGGGCGGCGCTGATGCAGCATGAGCAATGTGAGCTGCTGCTCCAGCTGACTCACCAGAGCCTGGCCACGCTCAGCACAGAAAGGCTGTGCCAGCAGGTCCTCTGAGCTCTGCTGGAAAACCTTCCCCGACACACTCGGGGCCAGCTCACAGCAGCAGGCTGGGACACAGCCCTGACCCAACCTGTTGTCCTTTTCCATGGGGCAGAATTGTGTGCACTTTGCCTACCAGGGGCTGGGAAAAGGGAAGACAGGATACCCCCAGAGCAGCCACAAGCCTACTCAGTGTTGGCCAGCACTGGGTGCTGGTCAGCTCTTCCAGACTCTGGCCAGCAATCTGGAATCCGGGTCAGGGCTTTGCAGTAAAGCCAGGACAGGCAGACTGTGACTTCATCAGGTCCAGCCCCAGCATGGGCCAGGAGGGTAAGGAGCTGCAGAACAGCACTGGTCCAGACTCTCTGGCCACCAGCCAGCTGTCCTCCCTCCTAATTCCCTTCTCCATCCTGGGAAGGTGGCTGGGCAGCATCTCCAGCCACTATCCCAGCTCAGCCTGGGGGGCTGAACCTCCCCTGGGACCGCTCCACCTCCTGCAACCAGGCAGCCATCCCACCTCAGCACAGCAGGAACCAGCTCACGCACACACCCGCGGGATCTCTCCAAAAGTATCCATGATTCACAAGATTCCTACAGCCCCTTGGTGTTGTCCAACACTGAGCAGGAAGGCTGAGGTTGTGGCAAGCCCAAAAACCAGCCCAGCCCAGCAGACGTAGCTGGTGGCAGGGCAACTGGAACAGCTGGACTGTGGCACAGCTGGACCACAGCTGAGGTGTCAGCAGCCTTGAGGATTCAACATTGCACCAGGTGAAGCAAAGCTTGGCCGGTCAGGCTGGCTGAGGTAGGAATACACTGCCCCAAAGCTGGTGCTGTAAGGGTGTGAGAGCAAAAGGCTGTTCGGAGCACGAGGTGTTTTGGCAGGCCTGCGTCTGCAAATTGGGCAGAGCTGTATGCAAATGTATGTAAATGTAGTCCTCCCAAGCAGGGCAGGGGATCCCACACACACCCTGATCCACTCCACTGCTGAGGTGGGGTCCCTGTCCCCCTGTGGGCAGCACCTGCTACAGCCAAGAGCAGGGTGAGTCAGTCCATCTGGGAACAGCCAGTGGGCATCCACGTTGGTCTCACAGAGTGAGAAAGTGCTTCCTTCACTGCAGTGAGCACCAGCCTCCAGCAAAGCTCCCTCCCCTCCAAAGAAAACAACAAAGAAAATGTTGGGATGGGGATTAAGGAAATGAAACTGGCTGTGCAGGGTAAGCAAGGATAGGAAATGGCTGTGATATCTCCTCTCCCCACTGGCCTCCAGCTCTCCCAGCCCAGAGCCCACAGCATGGCACATCTAAACCCAAGGGAAATCACGTGCTGGAGAGTACACTGAATAACTGGGAGGTTTCTGAGTGATCCCTGCTCCTGGGGTCGAACAGGCACTTGGGGAGCCTCTGTGCTCCCAAACTGGCACTTCCATGCCCTCTCCATCCCAGCACAACATGCAGGGAGATGAGACCTCCTGATACCACAGGCTGCACTCTGCTTCTGAAGCTGGCACTGTAGGGTGACAACTCAGGAGTTTTGCTCTCATAAAATAATTAAAATTGGAAAAAACCTCTAAGATCATCAAGTCCATTAACCCCGCACTGTCAAGCCCACCATTAAACCATATCTCCCAGATGTCACATCCATGCATTTTTTTGAATGCTTCCAGAGGTGGTGAGGCCACTATTGCCCTGTCGTCCTGCAGCTATTCTACCTCTCCTGAGCTGTTGGTCCAAATGGGTTCATGCTGGGAAGGATGTTCCTGGAGGAAAGCAGTGGCAGTCAAACAGAAAGAGCAGGACTAAAACCAGCTGCTAAAAGCCACCGGTGGGGTAGGGGTAGCAGAGGAGGGACATGCCACTAGCAGGGATCTTGCCACATCCTCCCCAGCCAAGTGATGCTCCTGAGCAGGGCCCATTCCAGCTCTTGTTCATGCCTCTAGCACATGTGTGAATGCCACCAGCCCCAGGCTGTGGCTCCAGCCGGTCTCTCCTGTGTCTGTCACATGTCCTGGCATGCAAGGGCCAGCTCTGTTTACATGTGCAACTCTCAGATTCTCCTGCTGGGGATGAGTCAGGCTTCCCTCGACACCCCGCTGAGGTGGCGGTGTCAGGCCCCAGCTGGCGTTTGCCTCCTGAACAGCCCAGAGCCGGTGGATGCCAGGCTGGGGAATGGCTGGGAAGGGCTCGCACAGCCCTCAGCCGCTTCCCATCCCGCTCGGAGCCATCTGCGCCAGCACGGAAGGCACTGGGGGCTGGAGCTCACTGCCAGGAAGCTCTCCCTGGCTCGGCTCCACCGGGTCAGCTTCCTTCCCCTCCACCCCACAGGCACGTCATGGCTCAGCGTGGGGCAGTCAAACCCTGAGCAAGCCCCCAGCCACCTCCAGGGGGTCTAGCATGGGTGGGATGGCCAGGCTGCTGCTAAGAAAACCCCACATCTTGCAAAGCCTCAGGGGGCTGGGGTGTCTCCTGGGATGCCAGCTCACAGGAGAGAGGGGTCCCCTGGGTTTGGGACCCCCAGAGACAGAGGCTGGAGCTCGAAGGAGAAGCCAGCCCTCTTCCTGTCTGCACATTGCCTGGAGATGCCGAGCTGACGCTGAACTTGTGGGGTGGTGAGATGGGACCAGCTGCATGCCACTGCCCAGCCTGTGCACAGTGGCAAACAGCAGTCTGCCCTGTCCAGAGTGTCCCCAGCTGAGCCAGAGTGAGCCAAGAGAAACCCTAAAGCACCCCAACCACATCCAGCTCCCCCTTCCCTTTCATTGCTCCCAGCCTTTGCTTTCTGCTCCTCTTTTCCACATATCCCAGAGTCAGAAAAGTTCTCCTCTGCAGAGAGAGGCCTTTTCCCTATGCTCCCAAATTTCCCGGGGTGAGAAAAGAGCCTGGAGGCTCCTTTTTGGATCCCCCCACCTGCATCCCCCTTGCTGTGTTCTGGGCTGGGCTGGCTCCGTGCGAGCACAATAACCAGAAGTGTGTGGAGCCGCTGGAAGGAGCGATGTTCCCGGATGGTATGCAGCCCTGACAGCACTGGCTCTGCTTTAAAGGGTAACTTTATCCTGTAATAACAAACAAGAGGAGCCAAGTTCCTCCCCAGCGTCACTTCCCTGGCTCCAAGGAGAGGGACATGGGGGAGAGAACTCATTAGAATGAGCTTGGATCCTTGTTCTTGCCATCACAGGGTCTTAACTCTGCTCCCTTGAGACAACAAGGTGGGGGGAAGATGCTCCAGGGCAGCAGGGCTGGGTCAACAGTTAGAACAGATGCATTTGTGTGCTGACATGCTGGGGACCGAGGAGATGACCCCTTAGCAACTCCTGTCCTTCAGACAGCAGCAGGAACCTGCCACAGTCCATGGCTTCCCCGGGCAGCTGAACCCCATCGCCATCCCCACAGCCCCCCCTGCATGATCACAGCACTGGACAGGCATGCTGGTATCTTGGCACAGTGCCAGCTCCAAGTGCAGCCACACAGGAACTTGTTCTGCAAAAGCTGGAAATTCAGGCCCAGCTGGTGCCATGGGATGGGCAGGGAGAGGCTGACCTGCTCCAAACCCCTGGCAGGACCCTGCAGAGCAGGACTGGGTGCTGTGACCAAGGAATCATCCCTTTTGTGGGCATCCTGGGGGCAAAGGCATGGGCAGAGCCCAGCTGTGGGAGGAAGGGCGAGCACCTCTCTGTGACCCATGGGTGCACCCTCCTGTGCTCCCAAACGGGTTTTGTTTTTGAAGATCCATGGGTGTGACAGTGTCAGGGCCCCAGGGCATGGAGCAGGCAAACCTCTGGTTTATTCTGGGGGTGCACAGGGGGCACTGGGGCATGTGATGGGCTCATCAACATCTGTGGTGTATTCACAGGGACATGGAGCATCTCTGCATCCCCCCATCAGGCTCAGCAAAGGCTGACCTACCTCTGCTCCTGCAGGCACACTGACGCTCAGGAAAGCTGTCCCTCGATGGTCATCACCAGGGAGGGCACAGCCCAGCCTGTGCTGATGGGACACTGATGTCCCCTCCCTGCCAGTCGAGAAGTGGAGACAATTTGGCAAAGCTCAGTTGTATGAGAAGATGTCAATCTGGAGAAGGCTGCTGAGATGTTCTGTCTGATTTCCACTTCCCCAAGGAGCACCTCTGGAGATTCTGGGATTTGATTAAACCCCAGCCCGTCAAACAAAGCTGGTGAAGTGCTGCAGTTTTCTTCCCCAAGATGGATTTCCTCCAAACACCTTATTAGGGGTTTGGGTTAAGTCTGTGTGAGGCTGGTAAAGCTGCTGCCTCCATGGTGCCCCCACAGCAGACCAGGGGGCTTCCAGAGGAAGCACGAGGCAGGATCCGACCAGCTAAAAAGGGGAAGAGAGAGGAAGGAAGGAATCATTGGCATCTAAAGCTTTCAGGGCCACAGAGGTGACAATGACAGCGTCTGCCCTCTGCAAAAGGGGTTGTGGGAGACCCGTGGGAGACAACATGGCTTGGGGGAGATGAGTCAAGGGGTTCTGCAGGTTGCCAGCGAGCTCCCAGAACCAAACCATCCTCCCAGGGCAGATGTGGAGCCTGCCTGGCTCTGGCTGATGGGAGTGGAGCGCATCAGGGCAGGCACCAGTGGGTTAAAACCTTGAGGTAGGACTTGGTGAGCTGCTTCCTCCTGGCAAACAATAACACGGGGGGGGAGAAGGGATACGTGGGGCTCTGCAGGGGCCGATAGCCATGGAGCAACCCCAGCCCTGCAGCTGCAGCTGTGCTGAAGGAAGCCTCAGCACATTATCTGCTGGTCCCACTCCGCTTCCTCAGCAGCCCTGGTGCTGCAGGGACTGGGTTGTTCCTCCTCCAGAGCCTCATTTCTCACAGACCCGAGTTAGGTCCCTGTGCTTTGATGGCAGCTCTGGACCCCAGCATCCCCCAAACCCTGTGCTCCCAGACAATCCAGTCTTCCCAGCATCAGTGTTTCCCACTGCTGGGAGCTCTGGGAATGGTCACCCAGGCCTCGGACCCCCAGGACCGCGGTGCCACGCAGCACGTGGTCCCCACAGCACCCATCCTGCTGCCCCAGCCCCTCACGTCACGGACAGTGCCCGCACCTTGGCAGAAGGAAATTTTGGCTGGAAGACGACTCCTGCAAAGGGGATCTCCGGGTCCTGGCTGAGCTCCCTGCAGTTCTGGTTGCCTCTGCTCCTGGTCCTTCCCAGCAAAGATCTGCTGCATCTGGAGCTGCTGCAGCCTGACCACGCTGGCTGGTGTCCCAGCACTTCCTCGTGTTCGGCTGTTTGTGACCTGCCTGCTGCTCCACCTCCGCAGCTGCATCGCTGTCACAGGGGCAGCCCTTTTCCGTTCCTTTTCCTTTTTTTGACCCTCTCCTGCAGCAGCCTTTGACTTTCATGGAGGCTCTGCCTGCTGCCATTTGCCTCACTTGGGTGTGGGAGGGTGTCTCTCAAAATGGGTCTTGCCCTGATCCTGGCAAGTCAGGTCAGGACTCCTGATGTCCTCACTGCTCCTATCCCAACCCACAGACCTGATGCCAGCTCCTGGTGCAACAAGTCTTTGCCAGTGGCTATTGGTCTGGAATAAGGCAGCTGCTGGAAGACCCTGGGAAATGTGGGCCTTGCCCACCACTGAGGTCAGTCCCTGGAGCCTGGAGAGCTGCTGGGCTCCCTGAAGCAAAGAGATGTTTGCCCCAAAATGTTACTATGGCTCCAAAGAGGCTGGGGGAGGTTGTCTGAGCTGCTCTGGGTGACACCTTCCCCACCCATGGTCTCTGGAAGTCCCCAGATATGTTTCCATGACCTTACACAGCCTCAGAAGAGTCCTCAAGGGCTTGTCCAGCTTTCTCCACTGCTGGAACCAGTGCTGGTCCAGTAGGCACCTGTGTCCCAGCTTCAGAATAGAGATGGATCAGCTGCTAAAAGCAGAAGGATCCTAAATCACACTTACTCCGTCCAAACCTGTCTGTGCTCCCAGGGAGCAGCTAGCTGGTCAGGTGGTGCTGGGATTTTGAGTGTCTCCTGGGGCACTGTAGTGCACCCAGTGAAAGGACACAGGGCTGTGTGCTGCCATCCCAGTGGGCAGGGGGGACACTGAGGTCTGACACTCCCCAGAGCCAGGAAATAAGCATGACACAAAGGGCAAAGCCAGCAAAAGGGAGGGAGGGAGGGAGTGAGGCAGGAAACATCAGGCAGGGGAGGAAACAGGGAGATAATCAGCTCTGTGAGCACAAACACCCGGAACTTATGCAAAGGAAAAGCCGACACCACTTGGCAAGCATTTGAGCAGGGAGACCTGCCCATCTGGCCTTTTACTGAGGCTTCCTGAAGAACACGTGCCCTGGAGCACCTTAAGGCTCTCAGGGGTCCCTGGCCTCCAAGTTACCATGGGTGGCACAGTCCCTGGTGGCTTAGCTCCAGCATGTGCTTCCTGGCATAAGCCTTGTCTCAGAGGGTGGAAGGATGGGCTCCTGAAGAGCAGCTGGCTGCACTTGTGAAGGCAAAGCACTCACCAGGGGTTTCTCTCCTGGTTGCAGAGAAGTCCAAGCTGGGTCATCCTGCCCCAGTCTCCTGTTGGCTTCAAAAATGGGATCCAGTGACCTGTTTCCCAAAGGGAAGACCACTGCACCGGGGTTCCTGCAGGCTGATGCTCCAGGTGCTTCAACACCCAGCAGTGCCCTGGGGTTAGTTCTTGTCCCCAGCAGCTGTGTCCAGTACTGCCAGACCGGGCTCCAGCTGCAGAGCCTGCTGCTCCTCCTCCACCGTCAGAACACAGGGCTGCCCACGCCCCAGGTGACCTGACCACATCCCAGGTGATGTCCTAGGCTGGTGGAGTTGTCCCAGCTGCCAGCAGTCCTGTCTCCTGCCATGTTCCCAAGGGAGCAGTGACACACACCTCATGGGGCTGGCAATGACCACAGGGGGATGATGACTGTAAGCTGTCAGCAATCCATGGTGGGATCCCTGGCATTGCTCATCTCCCAGAACCCAGCATGTGGCGTGGGACAGAAGGGAGAAACATGGAGAGATGTGGGCATGGAGCCAGGCTGTGGTGACTGGCTGGGCTCCAGCTGGCCTGAGTGGAGTAACTGGGGCAGAGAACCTCTGCCAAGGGGCAGGGAGGGCACTCGGGGGAGGCTTGGCCATGTCTCTGAGCCAGCACTGGGCTTAGCACAGCAATGCACTGGCAGCATCAAGCCCTTCACCCACGCTCCTCTCCCTCAGCCATTCCTTCCCAGGGATTCCCCTCCTCCTGCTGCCATCACAATGCTGATAGGGAGGGTGCCCAAGTGGGCACTGACCACTCTGGTCACAGATATGAGCTGGGAAAGAAAAGAGCAAGCATTTACACGGGAAATCTTGTGGCTGGATCAGATGGAAGAGCCCAGATGGTTCAGAGCTCCCCTGAGGATGAAGCTGAGGTCTGTCTCCCTGGCAGGGGGCATCTGTGCAGCAGTGGGTGCCTCACATGGGTATGGCTCCCTGCAGCTCTGCTGGCACTGCTGGCTCCTGAGGAAAGCACAGCACCGGCTTGGAAAAGAGCACGTCAGCCTGGGCATGGGGAACGCGCCTCCTCTGGCACCGCCAGGTGGGGCCCGGCCTCAAGATTCCCAGGGAAGCTGGTGGTGGCAGGCAAGCTCCCATTCCAGGAAGAGATACAACTCCAGCAAAGGCCAGAGCCAGAGGGAGCTGGATGCTTCAGCTGGTCCTCCAGATGAGAAAGAAAAGGTGGTGGCCTCTGAGGGAAGGAGCAGGAGGTTGCCTGTCCTCCAGGCCAGGTTGCTCTGCCCACCTGAGAACAGGCTTGGTTTTGCAGGAGTCCTGGCTCCTTTTGCCCATGCTCCTTTAAGAGAAGATCTTTCCAGGAGGGGCAAAACCCTCCTGAGAAACCCCAATAGCACCCCAAAATCTATTTCTTTGGGGATGTTACCACTTCCTGGGCAAATTCATGCAGTCCAGAGCTGCCCAGCCCACCATATTAAGGTTCTCAGCTTCTCCATCCCAATGAAGCACTGTTCCCATGCTATGATCCCCCATGGGACCAGATTTCCCCCACCCAGGGGTGCCATGCCCAGCTGGGCTGCACTGTGGGAAGAGCTGTCTGCCTGGGATTGCAGACCTGGACTGTAGTGCCTGGTCTTCCCATTCCAGTCATAAGGCTGCTCCCAAAGACACCATGTCCAGCACAAAGAGATCTATGGCTTTGGTGGAAAAACACCATGCTTTGGTGGAAGCATGGCAGGGACCAGGCAGACCTGGGTACACCTGCAGCCAGGCAGGACAGCAGGACGACAGCAGAGCTTTGGGTGTGTTACAGGTCCCCTGGGACATCCCCTCAGCTCAGAGCAGCTGAAGACAAGGCAGGCAGACTGCTCAGATCACAGGATAATTTAGGCTGGAAAAACACCTCCAAGATCACTGAGTCCAACCATTAATGCCAGGCTATTTTTTGCAGGGACAAGACAGTCCATGTGGAGACACTGCAGCTGGGAGAAGGCACAGGTAGTAACTGACTTTATTTATTAGCAAGGTGAAGGCAAGGATCACACTCTGCCCACCCACTGGAGTCCCAAGCAGGTTTCTTGCAGAGCACAGAGGGCTGAGCACCTTGGTGCACTCTCAGGGAGTCCTGTGACACCGTGGAGTCCTTTGCAGGGGCAGAGAGCAGTCACCAGGGGATAGTTTTACCTTCCCAGTTGAGCAGAGTCCCACTGTGTTTTTCAGAAACGACTGGCAGCACAGACAACAGCCCCCGCACGCTTGTGTCCACTGTCAGGTCAGCCTGCAAAGGGCACAGTGAGACACCACCGTCATTCCAGGCCATCCAGCAGCACTCACGTGGCTCCTGTGCAGTGACAGCAAGGCTCCTTCCACCCAGAGTGAGCAGAGAGCCACGGGAGCTGGGACAAGTCCACCACGTGGGAGGACGGTTGGGTATCTGCACTGCTGGCTTGGATGGAAGTGGCTTGGGCTGGGAAGCCAGCCACAGGTTTAACCAAACAGGAGGAGACCACTGCTACAAATGAGATGCTTTGTGCAGCCTTCTCAAAACTCCAGTGCTGCAGGGACCACCCCCACTGCAAAACATGGATCCTGCAGGATGAGTGGAAACCGCATGGACCTGCAGTTCCTCAAGGAATGGGGCACAGGATGGGATGGTGCTGCTCCTCTCCTCCCTGCTCTGTTGGATTTAGGTTCTCTGCATATCTCCAGGCTGCCCAAAGCCCCTTTTCTTCCCCCTGAACAAGCAGCCTGATATGTGCTGATACTACTTCCCAGACAGTATCGACATGTTCTGCAGTGGTCCAACACAAACACGGGCAACTTGGAGCCTGAGAGGCAGCTCATCTTCACATGGATCTCCCCTCCAGATAGCCATCTTGGCCACCTGAGCCACCTTCTCTGCAGGTTTGTAGCCTTGGGTGCCACCCATGGGTTCCCCCTTGGACCTGCTTGGCCAGAACTCACCTCCTGGCTGCCCATGTCTGTTTTCACCCAGCCAGGGTGCAGTGCCACACACAGGATCCCGGCTTCCTTGTAGGTCAGAGCCTGGCACATGGTCAGCATGTTGAGGGCAGCCTGGGCAAGGAAGGAAGCATCAGCTATGGGCAGCAAAAAGCTCCATGAACCAGGCTCCCTTCCCATTGCTGCCTCTTGGTGAGGGAGAAAAAGCAAGGCCAGGTCTTCAAGAGACAGTGTGTGTCTCCCCTGGGTGGGCATGGAGATGCCCTGGGAGCTTGGGAACTCCCTCCATGTCTCCCACCAGTCCCAAGTGTTTCCCTGAGATCCAGCCTGGCAAAGGCAGCTCTGACCCTCATGGAGCTCAGGAGCCAGGGCAGGTCTCCATACCTTGCTGCAGCGGTAGGAGATGACAGGCTTGAAGAAGGAGTCGGATGTTTTCTTGATGGACCCCAAGATGGTGGAGATGTTGATGATGGCTGCCTTGCTGCAGCTCAGGCCCTTTTCTTTGCTGTCCTTGGCAGCCTTCTTCAGCAGAGGCAGGAAGGCCTGGGGAGAAGCAACCTATTGGGACACCTGTGCCTCAAGCCAGCTCCACTTATGGCAACTGCAGCCCAGGGTGGGTGAGGAAGAACAGCAGGATGTCAGGAGAGCCCAGGTGTTGCTGCAGAGGCCCTGCCTGCTCCCAATTCGACTTGCACAACTCAGGGGGGCTGCAGAAGGCTTAGGCTGGAAGAGCAGCCGTAGCCCTCCCTTGCACAGCCCTGAGAAATTCGGCAAAGCCCTCCAGTATTTCTGCTGTGACCATGGACAGTCTGGGATACCCTCAAGATGGGGCAAATTTCATCCCCAGAGGTCCATCCATACCTGGGCCATCAGCATTGGCCCCACTGCATTGGTCTTGTATGTCCTGACCATGTCCTCAGCATCGACCGTCTCCAGCGAGGCCGTGGGGGTGTAGATGCCGGCGTTGTTTATCAGCAGGTTCAGCCCCATTCCGTTCAGCTTCCCCTCCACGAGCTTCGCCACATCGGTGATAGCGGAGGGGTTTTCGACATCTGCAGTGGGAGAGAACAGCCTGAGAGCCACGGCGCTGCCGGGGAGCGGAGGGAGCCGAGGAAATCCGCGCATCCCGACCCGCGCGGCCCTTCCATCCATGGGCACCAGATGGTGCTGTGAAACCAGCGCTGCGCAGCCCGGCACATCCCAACTCATCCCAAATCATCCCAAAACCGCCTCCTCCGCCCCTCCGCCGGCAGCTGAAGGCTCCCACCAGGAAAAGCCCACCGCGGGGGCAAAGTGCTGCTGTGACTCCCATGCTGTGTCAGTCCTCAGCAGCCACCGCCTCCAAAATCTACGTCTGAGCAATTTCTGGAGAGCCCAGGGCAGTCTCCGGGGGGACAAGTCCCCAAGGGAAATGTGCTGGGACCTGCTGTGGGACGGCTCTGCAAGGTCCTTCCGCTCCTGCTCAAGTTCTGGGCTGATCTACAGCATTGCCACAGGAGCTGCCTTCCTCCCAAGAGCCCTCCTGGTCTTGCCTAGGACTTGGGATCAAGAAAGAGCAAGGATGTGGTGACTCAGCTGGGGGAGCCAGGGGCTGCACAGGATGGGTCTCAGGAACATTCTGGTCCTGTGGCCATGGAGCAAGGAGGCTCCAGGGAATGGGGTACTGAGGATGAGACAGGTCTGGAGAAGCTGGGCTTTTGGCAGTAGGAGTTGAACCTCTGAAGAACTGGATTCCTGTGTATAGCCAGGAGGGAGGGAGGGAAGGAGAAATGGGGCAACCATGGCTGGCAGTCACGAATTTACCATCTCAGAGGCATAGTGCACCTACCCAGCTTTAAAAGAACCAGATTTGGGTGTTTGGATGCCAGATCTCTCAGCTCCTACAAAAAGAGACACAGAAACAATCAGCACGAGGCAAAGGCGATGCCAAGCATCATGCTGGGGTGCCAGCAGTGTCCCACCCTGAGGAAAACATCTTCCAGATGTAACTCAGTGCCTGTGAATGGCAGGGCTGGGGACCTGCCTTGGCTCTCAGGCTTCTCCCAGGCTCCACAAAGCAACATGCACGTGGCTCAGAGCATGACATGGCCATGAGCACAAGATGCTGTGGTCACTCTCCCAAAGGGTCATCCACAGCCCAGCCAGAGCCACAGCAAAGGATGGGAGCAAACTGAGAAGGACCAGTCTACCAGGGAAATGATGTGAACTGGGATACAGCCAGAAGAGTCTCTCAGCGGCTGCTGGAAGTGAGGTGGAGGAGGAACAGCTGTGGGTGCCAGCATCAGATGACCTTTGGGGAAATCACATCTGGATAGGCCAGTCCCAGGTCCACTCCCTCTGGACACCACATCTCACCCACTCAAGTGAAATTTGCACATTTTCATTGGTTGTTTTCACCACATGTGGATATTGGGAGGAGTGAAAAATAAAACAGCAGAAGACTGGGGGAGGAAGATTGTAAATCACCATAAAGTGACCTTACAGCTGGGAATAACACTTGATAAACCATGTAAACAGCAGCCAGTGATCCACTAGCATGTATCTTAACAATATTTGTGTCTCCTGTATGTACCTCCCTGAACCTCTGCCTGGTGCTGCTTCAGGGACCTCCCTGGTTTAGCAAGATAACAAAAATAAATTTACTCTTTGTGTTTTAGCCACTGATTGTCCTGGCTGCCTGCCTGTGCCTACTCACACAGTGGAGGATTCAGAAGCTCTTTCCAAAAAGGAAACTTTATGCTTCACAGTTCCTAACAGCTCTTGCTCTGAGTCTCCAACTATGGTAGGTTTCAGACACCAGAAACCAAACCACCTCGTTCAATGTGCCCAAGAGGATTGCTTTTAGAACTAAAAACCCTCTTCCAAACATGCCCACAGGAGAAACACAAATTGGTGGTTTCTTTTGAGAGGAACATGGAGCAGGAGAGCTGCTGGCACTTGGCTGTGGTTCACTGTCAATTATCTCTGGGCTCCCCGACCAGACCCCATCTCCCCACATTAGCCCTGGGCACAGGAAATGATGTAAAATCCATTAATTGGTTTGTGGTGGCCAACAGATGTTTCTCCTCTCATGTTCTTCCCAACTGTCTGCCTCAACAGCTTCATACCATACCAGCAGGAGCTTCCCCCACCCCAACACCTGATCCAGGCACAAAAGGGCAGGAGAAATGATGTGGCACCAGCCTGACAAGCTGCTCTCTATGTCCTGTGGTCATGGACTTCATCAGCATCCTGAAGACACTGCCCTCACCCTACCATACCTGGACAGGGCTTAGGAAGTACCCCTTGGCGAGGAGAGTTGTATGAGGACCACCTTGTAGGAAAACTGGCTCCAGTCCAGCCCTGAAAAAAGTCCCTGATCTCATCACTGCACAAGTCCTGCAAGTTAGGAGGTGGGGGTATGTGTGTGGGGGTGGGAATAGGGCAAAAATAAGAGCTGACATAGCTCTGACCCAGCCAACTTGGGCACCTGCCACAGCATGAGCTGGGCACCCCTGGGCTGGCAGCAGGGTGGGTTCTCACTGTGCCAGGACTACTCCTGACCTGGAATAATACACACGTGCAAGAAGAAGCAACAAACAAATCAGCTGGAGCCAGGACCTATCAGAGAGCAAGTTTCTCCCTGTTAGTATTTCAGTGGGACACAGCAAGCAGAGGAAGTCAAGCTGGATGTAAAGAAAGCTGGAAGAACGGGGAAACCGTGATTCCCTGCAAAAGCAACATGTGTCTCTTCCATTTTAGCAAAGTGGAAAGCAGGGACGGGGGCATCCCACAGCTCCACTGGCCACCACTTTTGGAAACGCCACGTTCTGAACCTCCAGATTTTGCAGAGAGCAGCGTGACACAGCAGCACCAGCCCGAGCAGCCACTGAGGCCAGCCCAGCTCGGCCCGCGCCCGCAGCGCATGGGCGAAGCTTTGGCAAGGGCGGGCGAACCTTTGGCAAGGGCGGGCGGGTTCGGGCACATCCAGCGCAGCCCAAAATATCCCAGTGGCGCGGCCCGGAGGGTGACACGGGCGATTCTTCGCCGTCTGCGCTTCAGGTGACTTTCCCACGGGGCAGGGCACGGTGCGGACCCCAGAGCTCCGCAGCGAGTCCTTCAGGCCGGCGACAGCGGCCGAGCGTGCGCCCTCCGCCCTCCCGGCCCGCACTGACCTGTGCCCGCGGCCCCTCGGGGTCCCGGCAGGTGGCGAAGATCCAGGCAGGGGGTCGCGGCGAGCCCAGCAGCTGCTTGACCAGCTCCAGCCCGATGCCGCGGTTGGAGCCGGTCAGCAGCACCGTGCGCGCCGCCGCCATCGCCGCCTGGTGCCGCGGCCCGGCCCGGCCCGGCCCGCCTGGTGC
>VZRX01018365.1:118718-134259 GCA_013398075.1 Notiomystis cincta | reverse complement strand
TTTCTCTAAAACCGTTGACATTGAGACAAATAATCAGGCTATGTCTTCCTGTGAATTTACTTAGAACACTGGCAATTATTTGTCTGCTTTCTTTTCTATTTATATTCATGAATTGAGTGCAAAATGCCTCTATGTTTAATGTGAAGTAAAATTTATATCTTCTTAGTGATATTTTTTGCATACACAGAGATAGTAAAAGGCTCAGCTGCCTCCTCTACTTTCCCTTTATGTTCACAGGCTCTTGCTGTCCTGCAGAGTTTTGTTTGCCTCAAAGTACCAATCCAATTGAAGGTCAGAGATACTGTATTTGCACAGACAGGGAACCTAAAACTTCAAATAACCAAAACTGTTCAAAAGACAGAAAAGAAACTCAGTTATAAAAAAAAAAAAAAAAAAAAAAACAAAAACAAAAAAAAAACCAACCCAGAATTAACCACTGCCTG
Source organism: Notiomystis cincta (assembly GCA_013398075.1). Classification (NCBI taxonomy): domain Eukaryota; kingdom Metazoa; phylum Chordata; class Aves; order Passeriformes; family Notiomystidae; genus Notiomystis; species Notiomystis cincta. The sequence continues at coordinate 133,816 of VZRX01018365.1, read as the reverse complement.
AAACTCTATTGTTTCAGAAATCCATACTTTCATGTGTGCCAAAGCTACTTCCTTAACACTTTATCCTGCTCATTATATCTACTAGACATAGGTTGTTTCTGACTCGGGATAGATTCACCTCCCTGAAGTTGGTGCACTTTAGTACTGCTTAAGCTCTTGATTCTCAACCATAATTTTTTTTGGCTTCTCCAGCAGTAGGCTCTTAAACCTCTGCCTTTATCTGTGCTCCCTCTTACAAGAACTCGCTGCTTAGCTGAGGCTTGTTGGATAGCCAAATCTAGCTTGGATCATCAGTGTAGGAATGACTTTGTTGTGGTGTGCTTCTACCTGAAATATTGTCCATGAAAACAAAACCAGGCTGGATTTTTTGGTGCTTACCTTATAGGGTAAATAAAACAGAAAGTCACATTACCCTGAGGCATTACTGTATTTGTTTATTTATTCTTTTATGGTCTAAAGTCTTATAAGTGATATGATATTTCTGTATGCATGCATCCCTGAAGGGAACAAAAGGGACTGTCTAGCCCCTGTAACTGTGTATCTGCTCTGTTTATTGTTAGTAGAATTTTTAGCCCTGAAGCAGGTCCTGCATATCTACAGCTTCATGCAATTGCTATAGGACCTAGAGTCAGGAGACCACTTTCAATATTATAGAGATCACACCAGTAAAAATGGGAGACACTTGCATCTATAAATACTTTTCATTTTTACTATAGAGTAAAAAGCATATAACTGTGCATGGCTATGATGTTACAGGTATCCAAGCCAGTTTATAGGCAGAAAAAGCAATGACTTCAAACTCAGTAGAACAAAGGGCAACTGTCGTAAAGTAAACCATCAAAATTTCAGCAATAGCTCATAAAAATGGTTCTCAAAGTTCTAGCTTCAGTTTCATGAGGTCATTATAGGAGAGAAAAAAATGCAGAAAGGCAGGCTGGGGACTGTGAGGCAAGAACATGACATTGAAGAAATCTGCTTACAGGATAGAACAAAAGACATACAAACTTCACAGAATAAGAATTAATTACTGAAGGAACAATATGACTTTGCCAGCATTTTTGCCATATATGGTACTTGTGGAATAAAGTTATTAAAAATAATTTCCCCAACCTATATATTAATTTTTCTCATTTATTATTAGGAACATAGAGGAAAAACATTTCTTTTTCATGTTCTTTTCAATTTACTCCTAAGTGCAAAATAATACATCGAGCTTTTCAGGTAATGTAGTATCACTTTTAGGAGCATTTTATGTTCTGTAAACAAAAATGAGGCTTCCACATGAAACCTCCTGCATGAAGTAACAGACTAGTTTTTTGATCTTTACTTCTGCTCTCCTGCAAGTAGAGTAACTCTCTTTAGGATATTGCAGGACAAGCAGCAAAGTTTGAAAATTAGAAGTAAGTTGCATTTAGGCAAGGTCTAAATACACAGTTCTTAATTCATCATGTCTTCTTTATTTATCATTCCTTCTGACAGATGAGGTTTTTCCTGCAATCTATATTTTTTATACCATAGTGTATTAATGACTCTGTTTACTTAAAAAGTAAAAGAATCTTCAACTTCTACTGCGAAAAAAAATCAAAGGAAATTGTTACCTTGAATGCTTAAATCTATACCTATTTCTTTATAAAAAGTGGACTGATGTTCAGAAATCTGAATCAGATGCAAATTTCAACCAAACCAACACTTTTGATTATGGGGCATCCACTAAAAAGCACACAGCCTGGGCTAAGTAATGGTCAGAAAGGAAAATACCTACCTGTCATGGGAATGGAGATGACTCCTCATGCACTGAGTTGAGAAATGACTTCTGGACTCACTGTTGGCTGAATGTGCTCGGACTTCAGCTCACCAGTGAATAGATGCCTGCCTCTACACACCCTGTCATTTGAAGATCTGTGGCAGTGTTATTTGTGAAAAACAAAACATCTACATACAGTAAATATTCTTCAAGCTTTAGAGGTCCTTCTAATGAATCTGCTTATAGAAGCAAAGAAAACACAAGAAGAAGAGAATTTTCCCAGTTCTCAGTTGCACCAAACATAAGTAACTGAAAAAAGGGAGAGAAAAAAAGACTTTTGTATAATCTCATTAATTAGTCATTTAACAATTTAACACATCAGATGACAAACTAGCTACATTTGTGTCAAAAGGAGTGAATTTTTTAGACAAAAAAAAAAGAAGAATAATACATATTTATAATATTGTCTCCCTACCCCCTGCTGTAGCCCTTGTGCTTCCTACTGATAATTGTCCTTATTCAAGATGCAGCTCAAGACATGTGCTAGGCTTCTGGAGTACACATTGTCCTACCCAATTTTTTTCTTTGTTTTTAAATTCTTGATAACACGATGTTACATTTCCAGATCACCTGTATTTTTTTAAATGAATCCTTAAAAAGTGACTGCAACTGGCATGACAAACTTCTTAAAGAGAAGCTATCATGTTTCCTGTTTCAGAGAAAATAAAACTAAATTCCATTTTTTTCTCCAAAGACTTTATCCTCTATCCATACTAAGTTGTTAACAAATAGGTTCTGCTTTCTTGATGTCCATGAACTATAAGAGAAGATTTTCTGATAGTTACCTTCTCACTTCATAAAGTTTCTTTCCAAGTCTTTATGCTCAGAACTAAAAATTTTTAAAATCTGTTCTGATTCTTTCTTCTGCCTCCCTTCCAATCAAACTGTCTGAGCTGACCAGAACCAAAATCAAAATTATAGGTGTGAAGATGAAGATTAAGCTATGAAAATAGTGCCAATCATATACGAGGTTTCAGTTAGTGTCACCTAGACAGGCTGATCTAGATCTGCGTCTTCCTTTCATAAAAATAAAATAAATTATAAATTGCTCTATATAACTTTATGAGAGTCTAGTGGCATAAAATCAATGAGTACATAATGCATTTAAATCCACTTTAATAATAAAATAAATTTAAGTATGGAAGAACATTTTTCCTCTTCCATACAATGTAGCAAAACCAAAACCTCTCCCATAAATGCTAATTGGATGAACTACAGGAGTACAAACCCCAGGTCTTTACTACTTGTAAGTGAAATCTTGCATTTTAAGGTGGGAATATATTGGTGGTATTCTTAACAATTAAGGAGTCATAATTTTTCTGCAGCTATAAGAAAGCACAAAGTAATTATAAAGAAATAAGCAATTTAGCTTAGACTTTTCAAAGACAGAATTAACATATTACCTCCTCTTGGACACTGCTCACTACTATTTGAACCTGCTAGCTAGTTTATTTGTATTAGCAGGTGATCCTTGGAAGGAATGCAAATGAGCCTCATTAACTCCAGGAGACTGATTCTCTGGTCTGTGTGTTTAACTGTCACAGAAACATTAAGAACAAGGCTGTTTCTTGTTGTTAATTAGACGAGGACTTGCTTCAAGTCGCTGTTGATGGAGATATCTCTAAACAGTATTGAAATTAGTCACATTCTGTATCCCTTGCTTTGTATTAATGCTGAAACAGCCTTATGGAGACACTACTTGTTGCATTACTGCAAGGACTACTGCAGATGTTTTGAGATTATATTCAAGCATTTGCAATCTCTTGCTTTTTCCAAAAACAACTTTGAGCTGTAAGTTTCTTAATGAGGTTGTGAAAGGATAGATGATGTATAGGCAAATTTGGATTCAAATTTCACTGAAGAACACTGCTATTTTCAATCTGCATTCTATGTTTTTATACAATTTTTTTGAAACATAACCTCTTACCCACACGGGAAAAAATATGGTGATCCTTTCTTTGTTAAATTCTGCTTTTTTCATGTCTCTGAAAAGAGAAATGAAAGCTGATAGGTCAGTATAATCTTTTGAAAAAATAGTTCATGCTCTCTGTGGACAAACCAGCTAGGTGTCTATAGCTGTATTCTTCAACATTTTTCCAATATTGAACACTCTGTAGACTGGAATGACAAGAATTTTCCCTGCAAAATAAGAACTGTTGGCCCTGCCCTGGTGGGGATCTTCATGCAGGTATTGCAAGTAAGAACAGCAAATTCATCTTTTCTAGCTTGCAATGTGTGATTGCGGACAACAATTTAAAATAGGAATCACCTAAATTCAATGCAGGTGATGGTAGAAAACGAAGTGAAAAAAGTAATTGAGAAGAGGTACCAGACACAGGGAACCAGAGAGTCCAGATATCTCTAGTGGAAAAATGAGGGAAAGGAGCAAATGATCAAATGGCTTAGGGGAATTCATGACCAGACAAGAAGCTGAAGGAAAGGCTGGACAGAAAAATGAGACTCAGAGCTGAAAGAAAGGTAGGGGCCAGACATAATGATGAAAAAAGTGTGAGTTGTTGAGCAAAGAGAGTAGGAGAGTTTGTTTAACCCTGATGAACTGGAAACGATGTAAAATCAATCTGATTTTACCTTAAGGCATTTTATAGGGTTTCAAATCATAATTTAGGTCATTGAGGACCTAAGCTGAAATCCTAAGCTTACTATAGCTTAATGGTCTTTCAAATACTGCTGTAAAGCAAGTTCTGAAGATCCAACTTGCTTTACACTCAAACCCTTTGATTTGAGTGTACACACCTGAACAGCAAATCAGAACTGGGATGTCAGGTAGAAGAAACCTAAAGCTGGAATGGACCCTTAACAGTCACTCAGTTCGAGCACCTATTCCTCACAGGACTCCTAACTTTGAACCATATGAGTAAAGGCTTCATCCAGATGCCCCTTGAACTCTGACAGGCTTGGTGCCATGACTGCTTCCCTGGATAGGCTGTTCCAGTGACCAGTGATCTTCTCAGTGAAGAACCTCTTCCTAATGTCCAGACTGAGTTTCCCCTTATGAAGCTTCCTTCCATCTCCTTGTGTCCTGTCACTGGTCACCAGAGAGAGGAGATCAACACCTTCCCCTCTGCTGCCCTCCTTGAGGAAGGTTTAGTCTGTCACCTCCAACCTTAATTAATGGCATAAATGTCCATTTTCTGCTACATTCTACAAGCATCACATTAGACGCTATTTTTACCACAAAAAAGGTGGTATATTAATTGGATATATTTGATCAGAGTTGGGTAAAACCCAGATTTTCATAAGAATCACACTTGTTTGTTGTTGAAATAGAAATGTACAGAATAAAGAGGCATGAATAACAGATCTTTGGATCAGTAAAATCTTTAAGAAACAGGATCCTATCCTTGCCCGTGTCAGAGAAATCTAATGTGATTAGCAGTTAGTAGGTAGCTAGTAACTTTACTCAGGTGGTCACTAAGCATACAACCTTTATTTTCTGGGAATTTGGCTTGAGATTCCTGCATCTGATTTGCAGAAGAACTGAGCACACACAGCATTAAAGTAGAATTATTTTTGAACATGTAAAATACAGCCTAAGGTTAGGCAATTAGAAAAAGAGAGTTGTTTTACATTGATTTGCAATTATAATAGATGATAGTGATTACTAATAGATGATAGTGATAATACATAAAGAGGGTTTTTTTTAACCTCAGTTTCTACATGCTTTCATTTCTCACTTTATCACAAAGTTATGTACAAATTCATTTGTGTGTGTTAGTGAAGCATTAATATATTACAGAGGTGAGCTCTATGAAAAAGTTTAGGAAGAAATTAAGTATTCTGTTTTCCAAGCACAGTTTGAATAGTGTGCAGTAAATAAACCACGGGATCATAAAACAAATGGAATAAAGCAAAATACTGAATTGCTGCTGACTAAGTAAGTGGCTTATATTCTGTACCTCAAATGAAGAAGATGTCCTGTGGAAAAATAGAGAGAGATCATATAATTAAATGCTCTACCATAATGGATCCTCACTAGCATGTGAATTACATTTCATTGGTAACATTAAATCTAGCATTTGCAAACATTTCAGTGCCTGACTCTGCAATTTAGTGCTATTATTTTTATGTGAGAGCTTTGATAGGTAATTATTATATGGAATCTGTTTATGGCCAGTGACCAGCAGCTATGCACAACTATATGTGTTAAGAAGTATGACTAATCAAGTTCTAGAAAACTATGTATATTCTTATACAGAGGTGCCATATTGTCAACAAAATGCCAGTGGGTGAGATATGATGATACATGTAAATGATGTAATAATAAATGTAAAGTGAGGCATAGGTGGAAATTTAAAGTACACTTTCACAAAATAAAAATCTCTGGACTTAGGATTTCTGAACTTAAATTTTGTGCTGGCAAGACTTTCTCAGCCACTATCCACAGACTCTGGAAAACTGATAAATATACAAAGACAGGAGTTTAACATACTCTTGAAAATGAAATATAACCTCCTAAGTCACTTCAGCATTTTTAATATCTTCACTGGACAAACTATGTAGTACTTCTGGTATACATTTTACGGAAGAAGAGAGGAAAACATGGGAAAGTCTCACCATCCGAGCTGGAAGAGCCGATAGGGGATCACTGCTGTATTTACCCTGCTATTACTATTCCCTCTCTCAAAACTGACTTATGCAAGACATAAATTTGATCTATTGTGCTTGAAATCCAAGAGCAGAAGTATTCCAGTGAAATATTTTAGCCTCAGGTGTGTGGATCTTAGTATTATGCTTTTCTGTTTCAAAAGTAAGAGATCAGTTCCAGTGATTTAATTTCAATATGGGAGTAATTCTTACAGATCATCAATTGCAATCTACAATAAGTAAGCAAGAAAAATGGAGCTGCAACTTCCAGAGCTGCAGTATGTGATTAGGAGACAAATTCAGCCCTGTGTAAAAAGAAGCACATGCAGGTCCTAGCTGTGGGGGAGCACTAGATTAAAAGCTGTGACTCAGGTCACCAGATCATTTATACATAGGCAGGTATGCCCTGTAGAAGGAAGCACTTCTTTTTTCTCCAGATGCTGGAATGGTGAGGACATCCTCTCCAATGCACTTTTATGGACTCTGGGGCAGGAAATAGACTGCATTCACCTCTTCAAAGCTCTTCAGTGTGACTCTCTCAGTTGCTTTTTTGTGAGAACTGATCAGATGGAGGAGTACATCCTTTTCAAACAAAAATGACCTAACTCCTAACTATCTTCAACATGCCGATGCCCAGTTGTACTTGGAGAGGTGTGTATCTGAACTCTCGCAGATTTCCACTGGGTATCTATTTTTTTCTTTCAGCTCACTCATATTTCCTTTCTCTTATTGCCACTTTCAAGCTTTCTGACCATGGATATTTGCCTCTGGTTGCCTTCCTTACTTCCCACTGTTGAGTTCCTGTGCCCAAGGGCAAGAGGGGAAGTAGGGATGCTTTTTACATGGTTTATTAGATGGTTGATTTTGTTCTGACAAGTATGAGGTCCTATTCCATTTGACAAGTAGTTAGAGAAATGCTACAATCTGTTATATTTGTATCAGTTTATTAGGAAATTTCATCCTCTAAGGTCAAGTGTAGGGTTTTTTGTAGTTTATATATCAAAAGTATTTAGATATATAGTTTATATGTTAAAAAATGTCTATTTTTTTAATATATAGTATTTAGATTTAATCTACATTGAATGGTTATATGACTTTAAACTGCATGTTTCAGCATTTCTTGCTGAGTAGAACTGAAATTTGGAGAAAGATAGAAATGAACAGCAAAATGATGAAAAAAGAAGACCCAAATCTTTGAATAAATGATGTCTGGGAATATGGTTGTAACAAGAAAATTGATGGTTCTTGCTCCTTAAATGACATGAAAACAAACTGGATAAAAACAAGGAGCAGTTAATACTGCCAAATGAGTAGCTACATGCAGCTCATTGATAACTGATTATTCATACCAAAAAGTTTATTAAAATAGTAGTATTTTTGAAAAGTGGTAGCACTTGATGAACAAGCAACAGCATAGAAAAAATTCAGTAATCTTGGAATCTATTGATTCATTCTGTGTCAGTCAGAGTGGAAGTGGGTTTTTTGAAAAGCTTTAGTACAAAGAACATGTTCACAGGTTTAGTTTGTGTTAAAATTTCAATTATTATCTATTAGTCTAATAAAATATAGCTTAAAATACTAGTTTTTCTCAAAAACATTGACAATCAAAGACAATTGTTTGATATTTAACCCCTGAACTTCCATCTATCCTTAGAGTATGAAAGTTTTTTGGTCTCTTTTTTATAAATCAAAAACTGGATCAAGCTGTCAATGGTGGCAAAATTGAATGCCTAAAACATCTTCAGCTGTGAAGAAATAAATTGCACCTCCCAATGGCTGCAGTTCTACGAGCAGACAGAACCAAAGGAATTGTAACCACAATTGTAACCTCCCTCCTGGGGAGCAGTAGGATCAAGTGTGATGGGAAGGCACCAAGCATGAATAGGGCACCAGGAAAAGAGAAGGACTGATAATTTGAAGTTTTTGAATCATCTTCTTTCCTTTGTCACTGGACATTCTTACTCTTTGTTTTAAAGGGGAAATGTCACTAAGCGGGAGAATAATAGAATACTTTACTGTCTCCCTTTACTTCACTTTGTCCCATTTCCCCTTAAAAATACTAATTTTTTTTCTATGGCAGACTCCAGACTGTTTGATCATTATGTAGTTCTTTTGTCATCAGCAGAGGATTAAATTTCTGACAGGTTACAGAAATGACCTGTTGAGTTGACCAATGAGTGTATGTTTCTAATATGGACTTATAGGCAAACAACTATCTGAATTATCCTCTGAAACTGGAGTTAAGTGCTTCTGATCATAATAGATAGTAAATAACTGCAAAGATCCATATAAAATGTAATCAAGCATAAAAAAAAAAAGAGCAAAATAACCATTTATTATACTAGTTTGTAGATACTGGTAACTGTATTTATGCAGACTATACAGGCATACAGGGATGTCTGCAGAGGTCTAATCTCTGACCATGCAAACAGTGTCAACTTTTTACACTGTTACTTTGGTTCAAAGATCTTTTCAGGATTGGTGGTTTTAGTGGTTAACTATTCAAGAAATGTACAATGTCCTTCACTAGAAAGACTGCAACATATCTCTGAACACTGTAAAAACATAAACAGTGGATAATATCAAATGAATATTGAAAGAATAGGAGCTAGTTTTAGTCTTAAATGCTAAATTCTGATCTGTTTTTACCTTCTGCTTTTAAAAAACAATTGAGCTGGGTGATGTTGTATCACTATTGCCATGGCTATTGATATGACCAAACATTCACTACTAGGGCAATAATCAGATATTTAATATAGATGAAGGACTCTCATTCAGTGGTTGATCTCTCTCAGACAGCATCTTTCACTGATGCTACTTTGCAAATGTATACTCCACTAATATATCCCAGGTTGTTCCTTAAAATGGAATGGGGAGGAAAACCAGCTTAAATCTTACAATGTTGAGGTTATCAAATTAGAAGAAGCAGTAGAATTAAGTCCCGTGACCTTTCTGGTGATGTCAAATGATAATAAATACCTGTTAAACACTAACACATAACATATGAAAACCAAAATATGAAACACTATATAGTACAAATGTTAGCAAAAAAATGGCTTAGTACATCCCAGGGAAGTTCACCCAATCTAGCCTTTTAGTTATTTCACTCAGGAAACAGATTAAGTAAGTAGATGGGCTTTAGATTAGCTCTCAACAGTCATAGGTTCTGTCAGACCAAAGGGAGAAGTGAATTATGCTGTCCTGTGCTTTCTGTCAACAATACTTGGTTTTAAGATGTGCACATTTAGAAGCTGTATTTAAAAGCCCTGTATTTAATCACAGACATTATATTGGCTGCCCAGAATGGGAAAAGTACCTTAAGAGTCCACCTTCCATATTAAAGGATATATTATAAATCCAAGACAATACCCTGATCATGCTATGAACAGAAATCAAGTTTGATACATAATGTTAATAAAACAAAAATTTCATAAAATGAAGTTATGCAAAGATCTATAAATCTCAGAGCTTTTTCATAGCTCATATATCAATATAAATAAACTTCATCACTTTTTTTGGTCTATTGTTCTAAACAAATCTGGAGGTGCCACGAATTGCATTGTCATTTCTTATTTCCATCACTTGTCATGTCTTAACTGTAAATTATTCCCTTCATTTTTGAAGCCTCCACCATAGGAGAAATTTCTTTTGATCATTTTTCTGCTCTGCTACAAATTTTGAAAGCTTCCATTAGATCATGTCAAAATTGCTTTATTTTCTAGATGAATTTATGTAAAAGGCAGAAAACTCTATGAATTCTGATATAAAATAAAGATACTAAACCAATCCTTTAGGATTCCTCAAGTAAAACAAAAAGTGACAGGTGTCACACTTCCATCTGATTACTGTAAACTGTGAAAGTCTCATCTTTGCATTCAGTAAAAAAAAAAATCAAAATTATCTATACAGAAATGAGAAAAAACATCACATTGAACATTCTTTGCAACTAATCTGTCAAGTGTCAACATGTGGATTCCACTGAGCAAGACCAATGCTGTCAGTTTTAACTGGAGTAATTTGTCATATGCCTTCCATAAACTATATGATGGGAGCAAAGGAGTAATTCTTTTAATGCTAAACCCTTGCCTGAATTGTATCTAGACTAGCAGATTGTGAAATCTCATTGCTGTGGTCAATATGCTTGTAGCATCAGTGATGTAGCAGGATATGACAGTTTTGGTTGTATTCATGGCTGTGACCTTTAGCTATGTACAGCATCCATTTCTGATCCCAATCCTTGGCTGCATCCCTGCCAACATAATTTATCCCAAGGGATTGTCTTGTCTTCTATGCTTCAGCGTTAATAAAAAGTAAAAAGGGAAAAAAGGGGGGGGAAAAAGAAAGAGAGGAAAAGCCCAACTAAAATGCAACACCTGTTGTAGAAACACTGGTACCACTGTTAGCTGAGTGAGTGATGGCTTGTGACAGTAGACAGAAATGTCTCACCTGCATGTATGGCATTCTCATCCAAACAGGTGTGCACACCATGTGATTTATTTCTGTGGATGTGAAACACCATCATGCATAAACAATGAGCTTCTTTTCTTATCATAACCCTTGACTGGATGCAATCCTCTGAGCTGTTGCCCCTTGTGCCAATGTGTCTTCCCAATGCATGCATTTCTTCATTTTTGTGAATGCAGGATAATGTTGCTCACCACAAGAAAGCCTGGAATGGTGTCCAAGAAACCTCTTAATTGTGACAAAATATTTGCAAGGAGTAGAATAAGGCAAGGTAAATTATCCCTACATTTTTTCTTCTTGCTTAGTACAATATTCTGCTTGTTGCTGACGCTTCTGCATAGTCAGCTATGAAGGAATATGAGCAAAATACTTAATTTCCAGTTGAGATACAGTTCCCTTTCCCTAGAAAACAGGAATTTGGCATTCAGATGTGCCTTGCATTTAGACCTCAGAAAAATACCTCTGAAGGCTGTTTCAAGCGGAAGTAGTTACAATCCATAACCTTACGAATACTGGCTGAGTGAATATCTTCCTGTAATCTTCATTACCACAGAATTTTCCCCATGTAATGGTCTCATTTAATGCCCTGTTCTGGAGTCAAGACTTAAAAATGTGAACATTAGCCAACTGAAGTATTAGCTCATCAGATGGCTCATCATAAGCTATTAATAATGTCCTTGCCTTATTCTTATGTCTCATAGGTCTAGCCAGTGTCAGTCATGTTAATCATAATTCCTTTGGTTTCCCTTACCATGTATAACGTCTGAATAATTTCCTGGTTTACAAATTTAATACTTTTTTTTGTATTTTCTTTTTCTTTCTGAATTAGTCCTAAATCTGAGTAGCTGGGATATTTCATGGACCATGTGTTTCAAGACTGATAGTGGAACCCACTTTAATCTTACATCTCCTAGGAAGCTGCCTCTGTACATAAAATACTACTTTTTATTCTATTTATTAGACTGTATATCTTAGAAGATTCAGCAGGAAATAGAATGAGGATGATTACAAATTACTTTCCAAGCTAGTTGCTAAACAATACCAAGACGAAGAACTTTTACACTTTTCTTCACAATTATCCATTATTGGGTTTTTTGTTGTGTTTTGTTTTGTATTTTTTTTTGCATTCTCTCTACAAATATAATTTAGGTTGGAAATAATTAACTTTCTATTCCAGGGAATAAAATCTGTGGTAAGTTTAAATAGTTATACATATTGTATTATAAGCCAGTGGGATATTTAGGCTTAACCTGGTGACATTTCTGCTCCTTATTTCTCTCTGTAACACCTGTTGCTGATCTTGCTGTCATGTGGGAAACTGCTTCCATGGAAACACCCTCTGTACTGTATGGTGTCTGCTTTTGATTTAATGCATTTTTCATAACACATTTTTTTTCTCAGTTTTTATGAGGAATTTACCATGTTTCTGGATATTCTTGTGATGTGCATGTTCTCCCACCCTTGTTCACAAATACTGGGTGTGTTACATATTTGCACACCGATTTGTGTAAGTCCCTCAGGGTTGAGGATGTGACTTGCTGTAAATTCAGGTGACAAACACCGAGTGTCTGCTTGATCTCGTGCAGTACCCACTGTGTGGCTCATCCAGGTCTGCTTAAACTACCTACAGATTCACCACTACATGGATCCACAGCAAGATACAGTATTTGCACTTCAGTAAAATGCAGCATTTTAAATACTGGAAAGGAAGCAGTGATTGAAAGCTTTAGGATTTGAAGTGAAACAAAACAAAACAAAACAAAAGGTAGTTTTTCAAGAACCAAATTTTTGAAAGACCTAGTTTTTTCCTAGGGGAGTCTGTGATTCACTGCAATCTCCAATTTTGTTTATATCTGGAGAAAAATCAAAATATGTCGCATGTGGAGAACACCCAGACTCAGAGTGATATAAACGTGAGGTTTTTTAGTCCTGGTCCACCTTTTTCATAATGAAGTCAACACCAGACTTCGGTATCAACAAAGTTTTCTGAAGGGATTAGCTTTTTAAAAACAGATGAAACAAAAAAAGCAGACAAACTAAAACTCACAACATTTTTAAAATAGAGTAACCATGGTATTCACAAAATAAACAGTAAGAACAATATAAAGGTCCTTTATTTTTCTTCAAATATACAATATAAATGTTGTACATATCATAGAAACACAGAATGGTTTGACTAAAAAGGAGTCTTTAAAGATCATCTAGTCCAACTCCTTTGCTGCATACTAAAATTGTCATTCAAACTGTGAAAAAAAAGAATCAAAAGTTTGAAAATGCCATAACCAAGTTTGCTCTTGCAGGAGTGTTACCTGCATGTGAAAAATCTGGCAGTTACTAATTAACATTCAGTAGAAGATGAGCATTCCCATTAAGCTAATTTAACAATACCAAAGATTGAATTATTTTTTTTCAAAATAGATGATTAGCACCAGTGGAGTGCTCTTAAAGCAGGTAAGTCTTGAGAAAGTACTTTCCAACACATATCAGCACTTTTAAACATGGATTCATGACCCATTTTTTATAGTTTTGTCTCATGAAGCATGGACTTTGTAGGGATTTATCAAGTACACATTGGATACCTGAGCAATCTTTACCCTTGTAACCAACATTCATTCTCACCCCATTGCTACTGGAGATTTCATGTAAAGTACAGCAGCTTATCTTCTCACACTGTCTCTCTTTCTCTGGTATTTAAGTAACATAATCTTCTCCACTCTTTAAATCTGTCTGCTCTTTGGACCTCTAGTTAGCCACATATATGTAGGTGAAGGTGGTCTATTAATAGTGTTATATGTTAGCTTTGGTCACTGAGAGAGGAACAGGAGTGTGGAAAATAGGAGCACAGGATTGTAAGAGAGAATGTACTGATTACAGGCAGTTTATAATTTCAGCTTTTTTAGCAGAGTCTTGCTTGACTTCAATGGATATATGTTCTGCAGTGCTCACACTGCACTTATCTGGAGGAATTTGTCCAAATTACTGTCATTTCCTTGACCATCTCCTCTCCAATGGAGATGGAATCTTTTGAATCCCACTTATCTACCTACTCTAGCCCTGTGATGCTTATGAAAGGACAGTTTCTAGGATGGTTTACCATTAAATGGTGAAAAGATGGTTTACCATTTATTAAGGATAGAAGGGAGATCCAAGCACCCTGAAATGCGGAGGTCACTTAGATCCAGAGTCATTACACACAGTTATCTCTAAAATGGACCAGAGATATTTTCGGATACCAGCATTTCTGATCTGTTGGAGCCTTCCTTTGGGACAGGACTGAGGTAGAGACTGCTGGAAAATCTTAATCTTTGTCTGCCCAGTGATGGCAAAGTTACAGTTAGTGGTATATAAAGTAACAGGAGATGTCTGACTTTGACCAGCTGACTCTTCTTCAGTAGCACCACAAGAAATCTGAGCTAAGTTCTCTGAGCTGATCTGAACCCTTACACCAGTGTGTGAGGGTAGTGAGTGGTGGAACAGCAAAACCCCTAGTTCCAAGAAAACCAGCAGGAGAGGCTCTGACCCTGTGTCACTGGAGCACTCTGTGTAGGAGTCTCTGAGGAACATTTGCCCTGCTGTGTCTGCCCACAGATAGCAAATCATGCCTTGAGATCTGTTACTAGTGAAGCCCTGGCAAAGCCCTAAATGGCTTTAATCTTTGGGCTTGGGGCACAATTGGGACTGGTCTCAGAAGGCAGAAAGTCATAATGCAGTCCTTGACAGCTCCTTGCTGCATGCTTCAGTACAAACATTCTTGTCTCTTGATTCTAAAACACACTGACATGAGATGATCTGCTCAAAGTGTCACACATTTCTGCTGGTGTGCAACTAGTCAAGAGCTTTTCTTCTGGCTATTTCTCATTGCTGAAAATCTTCAGGGGGAGTAATTAGAAAAAAAATTGACAACATGAATGATGTTTAAGGCCCATGCTATGAGCTCACTCATCCCATCTGCTTAAGAAAATCATCCCTCCAATAAATTAATTTTTAATTTGAACGGGAACCCTGGTTTAGTCACACCACAGTCATTTTTAATTATGTTATTGAGGCTGTGTTGGGTTTTTCTTGTCCTTCTGGGCTGATGCTCTATTTCCTCTTCAGTGCTGCCTCTCCTTTATTCTTCATTAGAAAGACAGGGACTCAAAACACAATGCACAAAGCAGACCTACTTTTTTTTTTTTTTTTTTTTTTTTTTTATACAGGGGGGTTTTTTTCCAAATAATAATCA
>VZRX01018365.1:87849-118666 GCA_013398075.1 Notiomystis cincta | reverse complement strand
TTTTTTTTTTTTTTAATACAGGGTGGTTATTTTCCTAAAAATAAACTCATCTACTTTTCTCATTTCCCAGCTGTCACACAGAGACATTTTTAGCATCTGTTGGTATCAAGAATCTATAAATAGGAGTATCTGGGTACAAAACAAGGAAAGAGTTTTTTCCCTCTTCCTTTGAAATAGGTGGGAATAAAAAGGATATTTGAAATAAAACAGTAAAGGAAGGGATGTTGAATATGTATATATAAATTTCCCCCTAAATAATATGACAATTAATCAGAGATTCATTAAGACTGCTGTACTTCAAGAAAAAAGGAAAGTGATAGCTACCTAACTCCGGCAGTCTCAACAGATATTTAGATCCCACAAGGCATTTTTCATGGATGCTAATTGGAAAAAGAATTCACAAACTGAGAAATCTTAAATATT
The DNA here is from genome assembly GCA_013398075.1 of Notiomystis cincta. Lineage (NCBI taxonomy): Eukaryota > Metazoa > Chordata > Aves > Passeriformes > Notiomystidae > Notiomystis > Notiomystis cincta. The sequence goes on along the minus strand of VZRX01018365.1, from coordinate 118,243 downwards.
ATCGTACCTAGCTTCAGCTTCAGTGTTCTGTGTGGATTAAACTGCTGTTTAATTGCACTAGGTTTTTGATGATTAGATGGTCAACAGTAGCATTAACACAGTCAGCTCTCTCCTACTGCAGCCCAAAAATTGCCCTCCACCACGATGTCAACCTGCTGTACAGTAAAGTCCACTTCATTGGAATGTATCTTATCAGTGTGACTGATCATCCCTCTGTGTAACAGGATATTTCCTTTGAAGTGCTATGGGAAATGCAATAGAAGACAATCAAAAGTGTCTGGATTTAGGATATTAGAGGGGACAAGGAGACAATCTAGATCTCAGATTTGGTGTTTCCTTTCAATTCATCACATGACCAGTCATTTCTTGCCTGGCTATTGTTGTTTCACAGCTGCTCCCTGGTGCTGCTTTACCAATGACTGCAAAAATGCAGAGATTTGTGAGGTGGTGGTTAACTTCTTCACAAGGGAAAGGACTCCAGCTTTGCATATCAACCACTGCAGAACTAAGAACTTGCCTCACAGACAGTTGCAGCAGTGAAAGAGGAGAATGCTCAGGAGCCCTTTGCTATTGACTTGTCTTCCTTGACACAGCACTTTATCTCAGTTTAGTTAGTAGGGAGAGTTACAGGCTGGAAGTGTCAAATAACATTGTAAACTGTGATCTACTTTCTCACCTTCATTATCACTTTCAGTCTCCACTGATTGAATCAAAAGGAAATGGCCATCTTGCTCAATTTTCTTAAAGTATGTTTATAGATGCCTAGCTAGAAGAAAGGCTCTTTATTAAACCTTAATTTTTATCCTGGAAAAAAAAATAATTTCAAGGAGTTTTAAACTGAGATACAATGCTAAAGAAGGGTATAATTGAAGGACTGGAAAGTATTTTAGTTCTAGGACAAGACTCCAGACTGTTGAACAGTCCTTAGTGCAGTGGACAGATTTATCTGGGTGAAAAAAAAGGACAGAATCTCACCATGGTTTCACCAGCACCACACAGATTTTCTATAGAGTCGTCAGTGACATGTGATCAAAGATGACTTAAGTTACTTTTTGTAAAAGAAGAACTGATTATTATTATCTTAAGCCTCTAACTTATTAAAACTTGGTTGTGATATTTCCTTTATATTTTGCATTATGTTTCAGGAAATACCTTGCGACTATATGGTTATGAACATAAAATTAATAATTCATGATATACTGTGGAGTATCTTGGTTTTTAATAAAACTTGAAGCTTATTTATGCAGGGAAGTATGCTTTTCATATAGTGGGATGTGTGTTCCTCTGGAAGTTTGTATTAAAATATTGCTGAAAACATGCAGATCACATTTCAATAAAGCTAGTACTTTATATAGAAGTGCAAACAAGATCTCATCACTGTAGATATTTTGGAGAAGTGCAGGCAAGAGAAGCAGCAATAGGAGAAGAGCATACTAGCCAAGATTTTAAAAATATATTTATTACCTAGAAGCGTTAGTGCTCACACCCTTGCCCTTGTAGTTTAAAGTCAAGTACAAAGGTGTACTGTTGTTACTGCCTCTCTGCTTTCCTGGCCTTTTCTGGATTGAACCTCCACTTTGTTCTGTGCCTTCAGAGCTGCTGTGCTGCTTACCTTACCTCCTGGGGTCTGCAGGGCAACGGAATTGTGAATCATTGGGACCAGAAGGCAGAGTTATGAGATTCTGGTGCAGAAATTACCTTCAGATTGTGATAACATTCTGCCTCATCAGCTCCTGTGTCAGGATGAGGCTCTGTTTACTCTGCTTTCATACTTCATAAAGGTGCCAGACAATCTTGGCCTTCTTAGTCTGACAGTTCTGTAAACAAGCCTTCTTTTCCTGTCTGACCCCTGAAAGAAGTTGATAAAGACCCTCTGCTTACAGGCTATGCTTGGTTCAAAGCTCATGGGAAGATTGAAAAGCAATAAAAGACTTAATTTGTTTTCTTACTTTGTAGTTTTGAACACAAAATACTTCCCTAGAATTGGAGATGCTAAATTCTGTAGACTTTCAAATTTTGGAGGGCCATGGAAGAGGCTACTTCCATGATGGCCTGTTTTTCGGTTATTTTTTTGTAACTGCTGATTAAGAGGGTCCAACAGTTCAAACGTGACTGGGCTGAGCAGTGGCTAGATTTTCTGGCTAAAAACTGAGCAATAAGAGAGAAGAACATGAACTACCAAAGCATTATAAAGATTATTGGAACATGACAGAGGAGCTATTGTGGTGATAAAGCATGCACCAAAGAGGTGCTGCTTTGGAAACAGAAACAGAAGCTAAAGCAGCAGGTTAACACATACATTTACAGAAGGGCTATTAAGAGCTAAGAAGGAAAGCACAACCTTTGTGACTGAAAAAAACATTACACTTCCTATTTTGTGTCTTCAGAATATGTTAAACATTACTCATGGAAATGTTCATGCCTTGTAAAAATGATGGAGGTTTTGGATTTTGTAAGAGGGAGAAGTGTCCAGAGTTAGACAAATAGAATAAAATAATGAATCTTTTAGCATGTAGATCTTTTCCTCCGTTAGCAAGACCAGCACCAAAACTCTGAAACCAATTTTAGTACTCATACTCGGAAAACACGAATAAAGTGAAGAGAGAAAATTAACCAAAAAATATGTGCTTTATAGTCTGGAGAAGTCATTTATTGCTGTGGTGGCTAAACCCCAACTGGAGTGGAGGGGGAGCTGAGAAATCAAAAATCCAGCGGTGGATCTGAGCCACCCCTTCTTGAGCCTGTTTGGAATAGCTCCTCTCATCGAAGCTTGTGAATATTCATAGAACCCTGAGAAAATGTAAGCCAAGCCCTGCTCGCGCCCCTCTCCCCATGGGTTGTTCTGTATTGCTCCTCCACCTTTCAGGATCCCCTTTAAAAACCCACAGAGAACACACCCACACTCTGTCAGTGCCATGGGGCCGGACCTGGCCCTTCCCTTCCCGGAGTTCTGATGCCATAAATCCAACCTGGCAGCGTGGAGCCACCTCCTCTTTGTTCAGGTGTGTCCGTGTGACATCGTGCGAGGTGGGGCCAGCCAAGATCAATCGCATGTGGTGAGGAATATCAGCAGTAGGGGATGTGCCCTGCTGGGAAGGTCTCATCCTCAGAGCTTCTGTGGAACACGCTCTGATAATTCCTGCCCTGCACCACTGCCGCCAACAGGCATAATAATTTATGAGGAAAGCCTAAAGGCTTTAGTAAACAACCTATTGAGATGTAACTTTCTAGCCTATGCATATGTTTCTGTGTGATCAGAACACAGAGAATATGTCTGCCAATTCCACCTTTCTTAGGTTTATCTCATAATTATTTTTAAATTGTTTCATGTAGTGGGTTGAGTTGATCTTCCCTTACTCAGACCATTATACAGCCACAGCAAAACAGTTATTGAATGAGAAGAATTTTAAATCTTTCTTCCTAGAGTAAAAGGACATATAATAATATGCAATAACCAAAATTAAACATTGAACTGACATATATTAGAAATGTAGGACAATTTTTGGTGTTTTTTTTATAGGAAAGATAACTGTCCATTGGAAATCTTAAGATATAAGGAACACTGGGTTATTATTTAATAGCTCTATAACTGTACCACAACTGAAAATGGGGGAGCTTGAAGCAGGAACCTATGTAGCCATAGTGATGCAGAAAGTTATGTTAAATTATTACAATAGTTTCTCATGTCTCTGTTTCTCTATATGTAAATCATGACAGCAGGCACAACAGAACCCTATGGACCCCTTCAGGAAAAATTGCCTATTTAGCAATAGTGCTCCCTGGGAATTTTCATGAAGGAAAAGCAGACCTGTAGAGTACTTCTGTCCATTCTTACCATTCTTTCTTATGAGGAGCTGCAGGTATGTTGACAGCAGTTGTTGCTTTTCTCTCTCTTCTGGGAGAAAATTCCTTTTTTTTTTTTTTTTTTAACAGGAGAAAGATTATTTCCTCTATGAAAAGAGCCTTTTTAAAGACTTAAATCAGTATCAGAAGGACCACTGATGTGCAAGTGAGAAGAAAAGAAATGATATAGGAAAGAGAATACTAAGAAGAAAAGGTAGGAGTCAGAACTCCCAGGTTTATGTGAGGACTCCAAAGAGAAAATGTGGGGGAAAAGTCTGTAACAAAAGATGACAGAAGTCTTTACAGTCACAATAACATAAGCAGTTGCAATTTTAAAAAAAGATAACTTTCTTATATCATCTAAAAACTGCCACTGATAAAAATCATTAGAGTTCTAATTGCCCTTTAAAAAATTTTATCAATGGAGTAAATGAACTCCTAAATGCCTGAAGATGCCTTTTGTTGTTTTTTCCCATTTTCAGGGTTATAAAAATAGCTGCTCAAAATCAGCAATGGTGGCTCTGGCTCACAGATGCATTCTTTGCTGTTGTAACTAAAACCAGCTGCTTGACTAAAATTGACACTGATTTATTAATTTACCAGATCAGAGGAGGGTCAGTAATAACTTGTCCTCTTCCTCCTTCATATTATCTTCAAGTTTACGGTCAGGTCTCACAGAGATTTTCACTACATTAACTATACATTATGGTCTTGGTAAGAAATCCATTTGAGTCTGCAAGAGATTTTCCCCTCATTACTGTTGGATCAGGCTGAGCTGAACTTTGCAGAAATGTCATCTGGCATCTGTCCATACCATAAGCCATACTGTGCTCTATTCTATGGAAGTATTCTAAATGTTTCTTGAGCACAGGACTGTCTAAATCCACAGAATTTATCTAAGAGAGAACATTTCCTGAAAACATTTTGTGGATGGAAATACAGGAAACAAATAAAACATTCCGTATCTTTATATTTAATTTAAAAAAAAAGATTTAAGACCCTTCTTGTGTTAGATTATGATGGCTTTCCCACCGTTTAAATACCCAACCATAAAATTGGATAAATGTAACTCATTTTTTATCATACTTTAAACAACAAAATTCCAAAAGGAAAGTGTACAGCCAATTACTCACCTGCTAAAATGTGTGACGTTTACTATTAGGTGTTGATATTTCATACCAGGATGTGCATGAAATGCTGTCATGGAATGTAGGTGTGCATTTTTGTAACATGATCAGGCGTACACCAGCTACTTGATGACAGATCAAAATCAAACTGATCTCACTGTGAATGTGCCAAGTAATGAGAAATGGGTTATAGGACCTTTAGATTAAAGAGTGGCAAGTAACTTGGCTCTCAGAACAATTAATTTGCTCCATTGCTTCCTCTTGAACTCTAGTAGATGATCTCAGGAGAAAAAAAAAAGGATTTTGGCTGAGATAGTGAAATTTTGCAAAATAGATTTGTTTCAGAAACACCAAGTTGGACAGCCTCTGCTTACAATGGTCCAGGAACATCCATCATATGAGAGAACAATATTAGACATAATGATTGCTATATTTGTGGAGCTAAATATGTGGCAAGTGTCTAGTGAATACAACATCTTCCCAGAAACTAACAGTAATAATGCTGATACATAAAGGAGTTGTCATGGCTTGGACACTGGCTAAAGGCCAGTGAACTCACAAAAAATCATTCATTCATTTTTATCTTCTATAGTTGAGCAGAGGAGGGGAAAGAACAATTTTTAAAAGTTCCTGGGGTAAGATAAGGATTAGGAGAAAACACTTTAAGAGCAAAACAGGCTCAAAACTTTGAGAAAGTATAAAGAAAAATTTAGTAACAGAATTAAAAGAGGATAATGAGAACAAATATAAACCTTTAGAACACCTTTCCCTTCCACAACCCCCCCAGCCCTTCTTTCCTTCCCACTGACAGTGCAGGGAGACAAAATATGGGATTTTTAGTCAGTTTATCACTTCTTCAGTTCATTTAGAGAAAGGAGTCTCTTTTGCTGTGCCATGGGGTCCCTCCCCATAGGAGACAGTTCTTTGTGAACTTTTCCAGCATGGTTCTAATTTTCATGAGAGCAGTCCCACCCAACCTGCTGCAATGTGAGACCCTCCCCACAAGCAAAGCTGTCTTCCACAACTGCTTTTCTCGTGAGCCATTACTTCATGGGGTGTAGTTTTTAAAGGATGAGCTGTTCTACTATAAAAGCAAGGGTCTTTTTCCTTTACCTCTGGAAGTAAGAGTTCTCTCTCTCTGTTTGAGCCTTTCACCAGATCACAGCATCTCAGCATCCACACGCTCCAGGGTGAGAACCTTTTTTCTCACGGGCTGCGGGTGAATCCTGCATCCCCCCATAAACATCATGAACTACAGGGAAATAGTTTGTTGTAGTATAGTCCTCACCATGACAAGAATCTCAGCTCCGAGGCTCGGACCACCTCCTCCTCCCGCTCACCACACGGGACTGCCCGGCCTCACGGTCCGCGGCCGCTCCCAACCTTGGATGCTGGGGCTGCTCGCGATGCTGAGATTGCCCCCGGCGGCCACATGGCAAATGGCACAGACTCTGCCAGGAAGGGTCCTGGCTCTGCGGGCCCCTCACCACTCCTTGGAGGCGAGAAAGAAAGATGATTTCCCGAGGTTACTTCCTTCCTTCCTTCCTTAAATATGTTACCATAGAGGTGTTACCAGGTTTTCTAATCGCCTTAGCAGTGTGCCTATACCCAGAGCCAGACAGTGATTGGTTTTTCCAGGCATGGAGGAAGCTTTTAGCAGCTCCACAAAAAATTACTTCTGTGGCTGGCTTCTTCCCTCATCACCAAGAATCAATCCATACAAAACCATCACAGGAGTTCTAGACAGAGATGGAAAAAGAGAAAGACAGAGACAGAAGACAAATGTCACATTCTTTCTGCAAAATCTTGCATGTAACAGAAACAGCACCTTGGGTGGGTACCACACAAAACAGTGGTAATCCTTCTGTGTGTATTTCTTCTGAGTTCATACTGATGTCTTCAAAACTTTTCAGCTCAGGACGTGAACAAACGTTGGTACCACAGCTACAGCTCCTCAGCATGTGAGGATACCCCAACTTGTATCTTTCCTCAATGTCTAAGTCTGATCTCTGCACACCTGTAGCATCTTCACTGACAATTAGATGATACTTTGGGAGAATACATTTCAAGAATACATTCAGCAAAATCTGCAAGCAGATGTGCACCATGAGCATGCCATATTAGCATGCCATGATTTTGCCAGATCTTTACTACTCCTTTTGGTTTGTGTGTTGGTACAACCATAACAGATTATTGCATAAATGTGACTTATTCAAGAGCTCATTATTCTACACAGAAGCTCAATGTAGTTCTCAATTGGTATAGTATACTGAAAGTGCAGCTTTGCCTTTCATGAGAATTGGTTTGACTGTGGGATCCAGAAATAACGCTGATTACTTTTTCTAAGCTGAAATTTTCAGGAAACACTAGAAAAAAATTTAGTAACAAGGTTTCTTAGTTACTCTTTGCTTATGACAGATGTCAAGAAAGTGGTTTCCCATCAGAACAAATCAATTAATAGGATAATTGGGACTGGGAATGACAGCTAGCCAGCCCCCACTCAAAGCAGAGTGGTCTCCAAGGTTTACATTATACTCCCCAGGATCTTGTCCAATTTTGATTTATTGTGTTAGAAAATAGAGATTGATATTTAAATAACCTGTTTTAATATATCCTTCTGATGACTGATATACCAATAAGAATCAATCTTTCTGCAAAGAATCCACAGTAAATACCTCACATTTATGACAGTGTTCATGTCCATACCACTGACAATTTTTAGACATGAGACAAAGGAATGTGTCTCTTCAGAGACTATCTCAGTTAACTTCCATTTCATTTTGATGTGCACTTATTACCATTGTAATGAGCATTTCAGAGATCCTGAAGACTCCTTGGATGTGATAACACTTCTTTACTCATTGTCAGAGGATGCACTGATGCTCAAAAATAAGAATCTTTGAAATAAAATGCTTCAGACTGTCAACGTTTGATGACCAACCTAAAGCAGTGAAGTTTTTCTTTTTTTGCAGAAAGAGCTATCATTTTTGAATCTTTATATGGGCTGCTATGGTCTGACTAGAAAGCTGGACAACTGATAATTTCCTGGTAATGTTGTTAAAGGCTGAGCTCCTAATTGTATTGACAACCATCATTCTGATCATGAAAACCAACATATAGACTATTGCTGTAACAAGACTTTTCTTAGAATGTAGTGATTCTGATTCAGTGGCCTTTTCCTAAACAATTGCAAATGTTAAATTTGGCTCAAGAAAAAGATGGGATGGAAAAGCAAAATGAAGACAATTATGCAACTTGTCATTGAGAACATCACCAGTTACAATGCTCAGTGATGCAGAGCAACTGAGCAATATAAGCAGCGGTGTCCTTATCAGATTGTAAGTTTCACCTGCGAAATTGAAATCTCTAGACATTGATAGATAGGGCAGACATGAAATGCATCTTTGGCAAGGCTGTGACTTCATCCTATGGCCTTTACTTATAGTACCTGATTTAACTATCTTATTAACAATTGACTTGCTCACAGAGAAGGCAGGGGACAGTCTGTTCAGGGGCTTCTCTCTTGTTTGCTTTGAGATAATGCGATCCTCTTTCAAAATAAGAATATCTAATGCAGGCTGACTAACATCAGCCTATCCCATGACTGCTATCTTAGATAGCAAGCAGGCAGGCACATTCATTTAGATTCTGCAGTGGCAATTGTTTTATCTCAAGTCTGTAAAGTCACACAAGATCATTCTCTACTGTTCCTGAGAGTGGCTTCAGAAGTTCTGCTGCTTGTCAGCATGAGCATGTAAATCTGGTCACCAGAAATCTGAGGGCACAGTTATGAAGCACAGTTGCTGGGGTCCTAAATGTATGAAAAGGTCTTGACCAACCTCATTTAGGGCTCCTATCCCCACCTGGCACAGACAGGAGCCAGGAACTCCAGCTTAACTCTGGGCCTTCAGTGCCAGTCTAAACTATGTTATAGGAGTTCCTATCTTCAGCTCAGCCACTGTGTTGGTCCTGACCCTGATCTGCAGAATGAATTTCTGCCTCACCTTGAACCTGTGTCACCACTATGGCCCTGCCTGTTGGTCACTGGACCGTGTCTGACACTGGCTGTGACTGCTGGACCTGATTCTGCCCCAACCTGCCAATTGTAGCTCCCTGGCTTGACCTTGGACCTGCCTTATGGCTACAAACTTGCCTGGAGCTCTGGGCTCTGGACTGAGCCTGGCTCCACGTCTGGGACTGACATGTGCAGTGAAGGATATCCCACACTGTAGTAACAAGCATATCTTACATACAGTATGAAACAAAAAATATTATCAAATAATTTCTACATCAAGTCCATCACTTCCATATGAGTTATGACAGACATTTTTAATGCAGATGACCAATTGTGATTAAAAACCTTCAGGTGCATCTTCTGCTTTCCTAAGTAAAATATTTCTGTAATTTACTGCTCTTATCTTTACAGGCTTGTTGGATACACTTGTGTTTCCCTAGTGAATATAGCTGGTGTGAACTCCCAACTACTGGGTTTTATTTTGACCTTTTGTTTTGGCAGAGTAAAGGAATAAAGACTATAAAAACTGGTTTCCTTATGTAACCGCCTATAGGTGGTGGCCAAGTCACCTTTTAATCTTCTTTTAGATATAGTAAACAGATCCATTTTCTTTAGTGCTTCAGTATAGAACCAACAATACTGCTCTTGATTGTGGAAAGGAATTTATAATATAAATCAAATGGATGATAATATTAACAATATAATGAACAGCTGGTCAGAGGGTCAGAGGAAAGGGATGGAAAGTCATCAGCAGAAAGAAAGGAAATAATGTCTAGGAAAAGCTTTATTTTTACTCGTTTTGTTTCTGAGCCTCTGATTTGTTTTCACAATTTTCTAAGGCTTTTTTCATGTTGTGATAAAGCTCTGTTTCTCATTTCCCGTTATATTTCACTAATAATCAGGTTTGGGCAAAGGAAAAACAGAGATATACAAAAAGGAAAAGGAAGTGAATTCAATGGTTGCATTTGAAGGATGTGTGTTTCTTTTTTTTCGCATATCTTTTATAAATTTCCCAACCATTCCTGAGATTGTGTATAATTCTGCACACCATTTGCTATTGTAGGAACACAGGATTTTTTTCCAGACCATATTAGATTATCTAATAGATCTGATGCCAGAAAGCACTCATCAGTAGTGATCAGTCCTAAATATTTTAAAAGAAAGAGAAAAAAAGTCCAATATAGAGTGATGATTGTGGCATACAACATCCTCAAGGAAAGACATGCAGCTGTACGCCAAATCAAGGCCTTGTAAATGCTTCTCAGGAAGAGCTGAATTCTACATATGCAATTTGAGGCATTTTGAAAAGAGCATATTTCAGGACAATTGCTGAAAAGTGGCTCCACTCTGAGCAATGTATTTAAAACATCCAAAATAACTAATCAAAGTGGAACAACTTGACCTGTTCTTTGTAATTATCTGAATATTTGGAATGTAGATATTCTTCTTAGATATTCTCCTCATGCTTCTTAAAACACACCTATAAAAATGGCATTTAGTAGAGTTGGTCATGATTTGTTTTTGCATTTACTGTAAAGGCCTTTCTGGGATTTTCAGGGAACTCTCTCACTTTTATGGTGAGAAACTTAGGAACTCTTTATGAAAACAGAAGGAGTTTGCTGGGTTATATCATATCCGAATGAAAACGGAAATTTTTTCCATCTACACTATCACAGACAGTCATTAATTACAATTAAATAAAGGACACCATGGGCCACTTCACTGATTGTCACAAAAGCAGTTTTCACGATTAGATATAGTGATTGGTTACCATTTTAAATTGTGATTCCTGCAAAATGAGTTTTTGCAGGAAAATCAGATCAGAAACACAAACACTAGGAGTCTGATTAAGTGCCTTAATTTCCTAGTCGTATCCTTCAGCAGGATGAAAGTACTTACAATGTCTTCTTACATTCCTGCCTACTTAAATTGCCTTCAGGTTTTTACATTACAGCAAGAAATAATTTCAGTTCTGTTCAGCTTAGTGTTTGGTTTGCTTCTTAACTGATATTTTAAATGCTGTTGGGATCTGTTAAAGATCTGTGAAGCAACCCATACAAAAGGCGATTTAAATTTTTTCCTTCTCCTAAACTTTAAATAAAGAAACTGAGTAAAATTTGGTTTAATAAAGAAATTGAGTAAAACTGGGAGGATGAGAATACTGATAAAGAAAACTACCTTACTGTTTCTATTTAAAAACAGCAACAAAGCTGTGTCCTTCTCTTTATGTTAAATGAATACAGAGTAGTTTGAGGTAAATACAGAGCCTCATTTTCTTAGATACTTACCTAAGACAGTTGAAAATTTTCAGGAAACAAGTCATTACTTCTGGCAAATACATTGATGGAAATGAAATAAAAAACATCTTTAAAAGGTGCTTATACTTCTACTACTACAATACACTTGGAACACTGCATAAATCTCAAGAGATAATTGCTATTAGCCTCAATTTACAGACAATTAGGACAATATGACAACACAAAGGCTTGGAGTAGTCTGCAAGAAGCTCACATTCTAGACAACTCCCTGAGTTTAGCTTCTTATTAACTAAGTAATTTTTTCTTGACTGGTATTTTATTCCCTTTGACTGGTTCTTTAGAGATGCATAGCCTTTTCCCTTCCCTAAGATCAAAGATTTAATTTGGGATTTCTGCATTTGAGCTTAAGACATCACACAAATATTTGGAAACAAATTCATCATTTCCCAGCATGAATTTCTAAATACAGAATGATTCTTACTCTTATAGAACCTTAAATTTATTTATCAGGGTTTTTTTGTGGGAGGTAATATAATTTTAAACTCAGAAAGTAAGAACAGTAAACTGTGGGACTTCAGTCTTGTACTCATGTATTTCCTTCTAATGTTAATTTTGTCAGTGGAAACAAGCTTTACTCTTTCACCTATATAAACAGCTGCAGTTTGATTCTGGATGCACCTAAATTTTTTCAGAGGCATATTTAATTAAAAAAAATTACGTATATTCAAAAGGAAATAAGTTACTATTTGGCCTAAAATTATTTTTATCTCCCTTACTATTATCTAGAAAAGTCTTTAAAAGCATATTTAATCAAAGTTTATGTTGCTCCTCTTTTTTTCCAGAGGAGTAAGTCATTCTAGCTTTGCATGGCATTGCCTCAATTTGAAGCTGAACTGTGTTGCATTTGCTTCTGGGACTGAAAAAGAAGAGAATACTTCATGATAAGACTAGACTGTGAAATGATAAAGCAAGGGAGAGTAGTTCAGTGAGTTGATTGGAAACCTGGACTGAGCATTTTCAGAAGGAAAATGATACATCTTCTTTAAGGGGTCATATCAGGTTGTGAACACCAGTTAAATAGTAGATACAGTAATTCACACCCTTCCATGCAAGGTGTGGTTGTGTTGGGCAACTTCCAGAAGACACTGTGTGAGAAGTGATTTACCTTGAGCTGACCATGTCAGCTCTTATGGGCACTGTTCTGCAGTCAGAGCAGCCCATATGGCAGCACCAATGGCTGCTGCACGGGACTCTGCTGGAGTGCCCTGTGCCAGCCTGCACTGTGCTGGGGTTAGGACAGGCACGGCATTCCAACCTGCCAGGAAAAGCATATGGCTCTGGCTTTTGCAGAAAATGAAATGCACTGTGGCATGGCACAGAGGAGGAACTCTGTAAGTGGGTGCCCTGCATGGCAGGAAAATCCATCTGGGGTCAGTCTGATGTGGCATTAGAAAGCAGAATTCTCGGCATCTGAAGAATGTAAGACTGACCTGTTATCTATATTACTCTTTCTATCCCATCTTACTGAACCAGGTATTCTATTATAGCATTTCTTTTCGGGCCATTCTTACAGATTCAGAAAGAATGCTGCATTGTCCTTTTCTCTCTTTCTCTCACCACCTCTGCTCTCCCCACCGCCAGTGCAGAACAACACTGAAGCTGATAACATCCTACTCCTTCGTTATTACAGGTTCTGAAAAGGTTTGTCCTCTGGTAATCAGTCAGTAAGAAAGAACTGCTAAGAGATCTTGAACCAGCCCAGAGCTTAGACTGAAAGGAATAGGTGCTTGAGGGTAGGAAGAATGTCAGGAAGAAGCTGTGGTGTGTGGAGAGAAGCCAGTGCTGAGTTTAGGGAATGGAAGAGTAAAGAGGCTGCTCAGGGGAGAAGCTGAAAGATTTGGTATGCATTCAGCATTAAATTTAATGCTTATTTTATGGAATGGTGTTACAGCCTAGTAAATCTGATTTTTGCCATTACCATTAAATATTGTGGGGTTTCTGCTGACTGACAGTGTAGTTTCTGACAGGATTTTTTGGATCTTGCCTTTGCCTGAGCATTTAATACCTTGTAGAGCAGTGGCTGACTAGTGCCTAGCTAGTTGTAAGCTTAATTTCTGAGAGTATATGATAAAAGAATGAAAAATACATGTAGTCACTGTGTAACAAAATTGCCCTGAATGTTAACAGTGGCTGCAGGGAAGTAACTCTGTGATTTTCTAACTTTAGTTGGGAACCTGTGAAAAGAAAGAGTGCAACACCAGACTGTGTTAAGAAAATATTTCAAAGAGCTACCTTTTCTAAAGATTCACACACATGAATACCCTGCTTCTGATGCTTATTGGATTGATCAAAGCCCTCTTTACGCAGGCTAAAATTTGTTGCTCTGTACCTCTTAGATCCTACATAAGTCTCTTAGGGCATATAAGGAATAAGTGCCATACAAAGCCTCTACTGGCTTCCTGCAAAAGGACAATTTTTAATAATACCATTGAAAAAGTCCTTCCTGAGCTCAGTTCTTCCTACTTGAATCCCTTCTTGTCACTGTATCCTTCAATCTCCTTCATGAAAATGTCCTGTATCTCTAGCACTCATTTATGTTATTTGCTCCAATGACCTTACTTGACAACTTACTCCAAGTGTTTACTGCTGTTTGAACAAAGTAGTTCTGCCTGAATTCAGGTGCAGTTAAGCGATAATAGTATTGCTGCTCTGTTTTATGAGGCAATAAGGTGGTTCAGCTGAGTAGTTTATCCCAACAAGGGAACCAGAATATTGCAAAGTAAAACATTCACATAGCTCTTTGGCTGCAAAATACGTTTGTAACCAAACACTTTAAACAAGGAGCAGCTTATTCAAGGCTACATCACAATTTACAAGTACTTCCCTGTTGTACTTCTTAGGCAGACACCTCCCACACAGCACATATCACTGAGCTTTTTGGTTCAGCAGAACTGCCCAATCTGCAGCACTGATTGAACCAGTGGGTCTGGATCCTCTTGATCCACTATACTAGCTCAAAACCTCACTAAAACATCTTAAAATATTTGTCCTACAGTCTTATTGCTCTGAAAGAGGGGAGAAACGTCTCTGACAATTAATGATAAGAGAGGGATCCACATCTTGAGATGTCAGTTGTGAAAAATGGGAGAGGAAGTTCCTTGCATGCCTTGACATCCATACTTATGTAAAAACCTACAAATAGCACAGGGTGAAGGTGAAAGCAAAAAGGAACTGCATCATCTCTATCAAAATTTTTAAATGATGTCTGATACTGACATTCCTTTCAGTACCTATAAGGCACCAAAACCGGTCCAATTGTTCGTGAAAATACTGTATTGCTATATCAGCAGGGAAAACCTACTGCCTTACCATGTTAATAGGAAACAGAAATCCTTTTCAGCTTTTGCTACAGATGTCACATAGCTTGTCAAATATTTTTAATCCCAAACCATGGTAGGTATGGGTGTCCTCATTGTATTTGAAAATAGGGGACAAGGTACTTTGAGTTTGAATGTAAAGCGTGACTTTATTGAATGAAAATGCATAACTGCTAGATCACCATGCAAGAGACTTTAACATGACTGTCTCAAATTAAATTAGCAATGTGATTGTATCAAGATGTTTTCAAATTTTAAATGGAAAATATAAAGCACTTAGTGAAATCTGAATTAATTTATTTTTTATTTCACTTTTGAACTTAACAAGGAGTTTCAGTCCATCTTTGCCCTACTACAACCAACAAAGGTTTCACTCTACATTCCTAGAAACCAATAACTATAACAACAATTTTGTGTTTGATTTTGTTCAGAAGGCAATTCTGATAAATCTACTAAACAGCAGTGAGTATTTTATTAAAGTGTCAGGAAGTAAAAATCGATGAAGGAGATAACTCTGCTCACATGTCCACTCTCTGTCACTTTTATTTAAAACACCTTTAATTTAATGATTATAATATTGATTGCTAACTTTTGAAATGTCATATTAGCCTTTTCAGTTCACATGGTGTATTTAATCAGAAAAAATTTTAACTGTTGCAAAAAGCAACAGAGAATAAATCAGAAGATGAATCATCAGTTGCAGAATTTTGTGACATTTCATTATAAAATCCATACTTTGACTCAACTAAGCTAGTAACAAGGTTTATTATAAATTCAAAATCTAACATAAAATTTTTAACTGACCCTGGGATAATAAGTTTTCATTCTGAAACCATGTAAAACACCGGATGTTGGAAGACCTGCAGAGTTTATTCATTTGGACACCATGCTGTTCATCTGTTTGAGCTTTTTGCTGAGCTTCACCTCAAAAGTTGAAGTGAGAATAGATGCTGTAGACTGAATAGTTTCGATTAAAAATTAAGATCACTAGTCACAGCACATATTTATTTCTGTTGGAGAGCACAGACAGAGTAAAAGCTAAAGAATGAAGTGTAATTAGAATTTCCAAAAGTGCAATAGCCCATTATGACTTCATGTGCTTTGCTTACAGGAGGTAAGGTTGAATTTGTACTGATTGAGGATCCTGTAGGTTCTCTGTAGTGGTTTGAAGCTTGAGCAAACTCAGAAGAAAAGGTGGCAAGCAAGAGTCATCATGTCCCAAATTATGCATGAGAGAAAGTGACACTGTCCTTTTGTATCTTGAATTTAGAAACTTTTTTTTTTTCAAATTTTAACTTTGCCATGATTGTATCATGTCAAAGAGCCTTAATGAGTCTTGTTTATCACACCATAATCATGAACTATGTTGAAATTTGAAAGAATGCTGAAGTCAGTTCAGACTAACATCAAGGGTAAACTATAAAAAACGTTTCCTCTTATAACACCAACCAGCAACTTTGCTAAAGCCAAATCCCAGAGGTCATTCTCAGATCTAATATTATTGCAACATATTGACCTATTTGTCAAAGCCCATATGTGGGTGAGTGATCAGGGCTATTGAAATGAACTACATGTCTCTTTGCAGACTGGACTTTATTCTGCAATGTCTAAAGTAGTTCTACAGAGAAATCTCCTAGTGCTAATTGAAAGTTATATTGCCTATTTTAAAGAGAGAGGACGACCGAAAATAGGCTGATGGTCAAAAAGGCAAACTTGATCCAATTTAAATTTTATTGCTATTACTCTTTTAGTAGTAATACAAACTACACTCAGACATTGCTCTAATCCAGTGAGAAAACAAATAGAAAAGTGTCCACAAGATCAATAGTGGCTGGATGAGTTTGACTTTTCAATTACTGGATACAATTTCTATTTAAGGTCTTACATGAAAGTTAAGAAAGTGATCAGAAGTAGTCACTTGGTTTTACAGAGAGAAATTCTGCCTGGTCAAACTGATAGCCTTCTAGAATGAGTTGACGGGCTTTGTGGAGGAGGGGTGAGCAGGGGATACTCTTTACCTTGACTTTGGCAATGCATTCGACACATTGTACCACAGCATTCACATAGACAAACACAAGTACAGGTTAGGTTAACAAGTTAGGTTGGCTGAGAAATGATTTACCACTCTGAAAGAATCAGTAGCACAAAGTAAAGCTGGGGATCCGTAAAGAATCCAGTGGTGATTAGCACAGTCACTATTGACATTGTGATGGGACAAAATGCACACCCAGGAAGTAGCTGAGGATATAAAACTGGGAGGGGTGGCTGACATATCAGTGTGTTGTGCTGCCTTTTAGAAAGAGCTCTATAGGCTGGAGCATTGGGCTGACAGGGATCACTTCAAGTTTAACAGAGAAATGCAGCATGCTGCATCTAGGTAGGAGGAATAACCCAATTCATCAGCACATGCTGGTGTCTGACCAGTTGGAAAGTAGTTTGGTAGAAATGAACCTGCAGGTTCTTGTACTAAAAATTGAACTGAGCCAGAAATACATCCATGTGGCAAAGACCAAAAATACCCTGAGCTGTATCAGCAGGAAAAATGCCAGCAGTTTGAAGGAGGTGATCCCTCTGTTGTACTCATTACCCGAGGGGGCCACTTAAGGAGTGCTCTGCCCAGTTCTGGATGTCTGTAATGAATTTGACTGGCTGACTATTGTATATCAAGGAGTTAGTGAAACACATAATAGTTAATCTGAGTATTCTCAGGCCTCTGCTGGGCTGCATGTCCAGTGTGGTCTTCAGACCTGTGCTTTTCCCACCATTCAGGTGATTAGTGACTGTGTTGAATAGTATTGCTTCAGTGCAGCGTTGGGCTGCAGGACAAACTCATCCAGCTCATTGTAATAGAGGATCTTCCAGGCAGATCCTGCCCGGTACCAGCAATTATACCACATGTGTGTACTTGCCTTTATCTAGGAGAGTGGCAAGAAGTTGCCACATGAACATCCTTTCTGTTTGACACTAAGAATGGGGGAAAAAATCCATAATACATTTAGTGACCAAAGAGGAGGACTTCTTCTATGTAAAGGGGTCTGCACAGAGCTCAGTGTATGGTTCAGGGGTCCATCTGATTCTACACCACTTGTGGTTCCAGCATCTGAAGGTACATAGGATTATCTGTACACTTCTCCCCTTGTAGTGCTAACTCTATATAGATATCTTTGAAAAGATGTCTTAAAGAGTGGCAGTGCCTTTTTTTGCTGGATTCATGAGAGATAGCATCTTCTGGTGCAAAATGGCTTCCAGGTGTAAGAAAGATATGAATTTATGGAAGTGAGGCTAGTAAAGAGTTGCAAAGATGGTAAAGGACTTGAGGCATCTGTCCTACAGAGAGATGAGACAGCTGAGACTGTTTAGCCTTGAAGGTCTTACCAATGTGTATGAATACTCTGTGGAAGGGAGTAAAGAGGAAACAAACATCTTCTGGGTTTTGCCCAGTCACAGGACAAGAGGCAATGGACATGAAATGAAATACAGGAATTTGCATTTAAACATAAGGAGAATCTTCATTTGAGTGTGGTTGAGCATTGGAACAGGTTGCCCAGAGGTGGTGGTATCTCTGTCCTTGGAGGCAGACAGGACCTCATTAAATATGATCCTGGGCAATCTGCTGGAGATGACCCTGATTTGAGCAGGGAGTTCCAGTACTGATTCTCCAGAAATCCCTTCCAGCCTCAGATTCTGTGAAGCAAAGATTTTGAGGACATGTTCATTTTTCAAGTGTCTCCAAAGCACACAGTTCATCTGTATCTGTCTTTATAATGGTAAATATCTGTTTTATATATTGATGTGAGCACCTCCTTTTTATTTACAAGTCAACTATATTGATGCTTTCTACTTTCCACATTTTAATTTCACTTACCCATTTTTTATAGAAATGTCAACAAGTAAGAAATACCTTTTAGCACTTTATCTGCAGTTCCATTAATATCATGTTTATTTACTTACCTCTTTAAACATGACAAATATTCAGTAAAGTTACATACTGTGCTACTAAAATTTACAGTATTTACTTTTGTGTAATGACAATCTCATTTATGAAGTGCTTACTAAAGCCTTTGTAACTTCTTTCCAGATACTGTTCCTTGTTTCCAAGAAGAAAGACTTTTTTATCTGACATTAGAATTTAGACATTAGAATAGTACAGGGAACTCTGTACACTCCTAACAATACTCTTTCATTAAAAAGGGAAGTAAAACAGTTATGGGTATGTAAAAAATTTTCTTCAAACATCTAAAAGGACACCAAAATGGAAAATAAGAATCACAGATTTTTTTGATGGAAAGTCTTGTAAAGTAAAAAATCTATATGGAAGAAATTACCATAAAAGAAAAGAAGCCACTATGGCTAAGGAACTTGAAATGGGTTATATGCCTAAAGCTGGTGAAGGAAGATCTGAGACAAATAGTCAGAAATTCCAATTGAGGGAGGAGGGAGGTCTCTTTTTAAATATGACAATTAGACCAAAGCTGACAAAAGCACTTTTGCCATGTGACTGTTGCTTGGAACTCAGAATGGAAAGACACGGGAATGAACAAATAAGCTAATGGATTTCCGGAAACACCTTGAACAAATTGGATTTTTAGCCTTTTAAAAAACCTGGTGATCATTTTTCTGAGTAATACGGATACCATGAATAATTTCTAAAGATAAATACAGAATGTAGAAATTGCATGATCATACTATGTTCTGCCAAGGGAAATATACAATAAAGTAACTGGTAAACTTTAACATAAGTTATTATTTAAATGCATTTCAGTCAGAAAACATTTCTTAAGGTAAACCAGTTGATTCATGAAGCACTAACACTAGCAGTTCACAGATAAGAAAATATAAGGCTATTTATGATTGTTTCCATCATGACTGGTAAGTGTGTATGCATGTGTTTATGTTTATATACTTCATTTATCTAAGGTTAATGCGGGATCAGTCAATCCTCCCTGTGAGCAATTTCATTGGTATTTTAATGCTACTACAAAACTAGCAAGCTCACAAATAATTATGAAGATGTGCTTAATATGCATTTTCTCCCATTTCTTCACTACTGTGTTTTGTTGGAGCATTTTCACTCTCTGTGTAGCAATGAGTCATCATTATCACTTTTATGAATACAAAGGAACTGTTGAAAAAGTAGCCTCTGGGGAAAATGACCTTTCAAGGGCATCTCTTGACAATGCTTGGGAATTTTCCCTAATAATGTAGCCAGTGCAGGCCTCCTGGAGACGCTGCACTTGTATGCTTTGTGTTTAAAATTAATCTAAGTAGGTGTGGTGCATGACTGTGTGTCTGATAGTACTCAGATAGTTAACAATTTGAATAGTTTGATTTTTCTGGAGAGAGACAGAAAATATAGTTTTTGGAACTGCTCAGAACCCTAAATCTGTTACAATTTTCCGAGATTGCAGTTTCGTATATTTTAAACTTCATCTCAATATAACAACTTTTTGCATCACACCAAAACAGTAATAGTTTGTCACTCAGGCTCAATACTTGAATTCAGTACTTCTAATTCCTATATAAGTAAAACTGTGTTGTGATGCAGGATGGAATTTTTTGGCTGCATGCTAAAATAGGAGATCACTATCAGCACAGCAAAAGAGGTAGTTTTAATGCAGTAATCTAGTAATGACTCCCTATTTCATTTGAAAATTGTCACAATCTGCCCCAATGTATACACAATATAGCCCCAACATGCTCTTTGGACTCTGGGTTGACAAATCATGCTTCCTTAACATGGCATTATGTGTCTGTGGGTATTTCTGTGTGGTTTCTCTTGAGGATGATGCATTGTCCCAAAGACTAATAGAGTATGTGGTGGGAACAGGCCTCCAATTTTAAGTAAATTGAAAATGATTGGAGTGCCTAATAAGTGGGCACCTCCTTGAAATTAGCTTGTCATCTGTCCTTTTACGATTCAATTCTCAACAAGTTGCCTTTCCCCAGTGACATTCTTGGCCTCTGTAATAAAGGTTGCCATTTTATTTGGCTCAGGTGGATAGCCACTTTTATTTTTTAATGTCCTTAGGTAGTTAAGAGGTATTTTGAATAATTTAGAACTTCTCAAGAAACCTTTATTGGTCTTTAGAAAGTATAAAGGCTGTATAGTCCATTTTTAGTGGGCAGGCACATATGCAGTGGTGTGGAATTTCACTCTAGTGTCTCTTTCTTCCTTATCTTTTCTGTTATCAGAATATCAGCTGAGTTTAAGGAAGTAGCTAACATGAATTGAATATGGGTTAGAATGAATGTGCCAATACCTACACAAGTGCATTAATCAATGTACAGTAGGACTTCATCTGACTTGAATGATATTTGAAGAGTTCTCATTAGTGGAAATAACAAACCTTTAATATAAAGAGCAAATATAAGGGGGTTGGAATTTAAATTTCTTCTAATGTGTTTAAAAAGATTTTAAACTCTTTTTAGTGTTAGATTGACCTTTATTTCATAAAGAAATGAAGCCTATGCAAACATATGATTGTATTTGCCTGTTTTAACAGTTTTAAATATTTATCTCAATTATTTTATTTTCTACCAGTCTTGTGAATGTATGCATCTGGATAAAGGATAAAGTGTGTCTAAGATTCCACTGAAACAGCATTTTACACTCACCTCATGTTAGATGTGTGGAAGGCTACTTCTCGAATGCTGATTGTTTTCTTTATCAATTTCTGATGTTGAGGTTTTCATATGTAATTTAATTAAAAAATCATTAAATCAAAAAATGCAAATAAATTTAAAAGTTTTTCATGCTCAGGGAACTAACTACTATTTTCTTACAACTCTGCTAGAGAGATAGACAATCCAGGGAGGAAAAGATTTATTAGAAAGAGCAAGTTATATTGAGATATGTGAGCAAAAGGAATTTAACATGTACCAAGAGAAGCAAGTAGAAAGAGCAATAGGAGACAATCCAATATAAGACAAAAAAAGAAAACTGAGCTGTCAAATATCATTCAAGAAAAAGAGGGTTTTTAACATGATATTTCAGTACTAAGAAAGAGGACTTTTGTCAACAGTATAAAAATCTAAGTGATGACTAGAAAAAATGAAGAATTTTACTGTTAATGTGACTAAAAACCAAATTTTGCTTTTGTGTAAACTCAGAGAAAGCACATTGTAGAATTCTCAAAAGACCCTAGAAAACTAAGAATGTGAAGATTAGTCTTGACCCCCATCATTTTCTAGGGGTGGGGGAAGGGGTCTCTTCCAGTTGTGGTAGCGTGGGGCAGTTTCCAGGTGGTGAGCACTCACGTGTGAATCATCCTCCTCTCTTGTCCCCTCTGTTATTAATATTGTTGCTGTTGCTGTTCATTTTCTTATTTCATTGCTGTTTCCAGGAAATGAGTCTTATCTCAGCCCATGATTTTCACCTTTTGTGCCTCTAATTCTCATCTACAACTGGCCACAGAGGGAGGGAGGAGTGAGTGAGCAAGCAGTTCATGGTTTGGGATGTTTCAGTGAAAACATTCAATTGGGAAATACCACTCCTAAACCACCATACACACTGTGAAACATCTGAGGTTTTTATTTTGCTGAGAATTATGAGAAATTCTGTGCAAGTTATAAGTGTGGTTTGTTGGTTTGTTTGTGGTGTTTTTTGTTTCTTTATTGTTTTTTCTTGTTTAATATTGGCTATGTGAAAACAAGTATTTGCCTTATTATAGTCAAAGCAATAGTGCTAGCTTTAGTAAATTTTTGTGCTGGAGTTCAGATGAATGCATATGTATAAATGCCATGATAATGATTTTTTATTCTGTGCTTAACAGAAGCTGTGTTCTAGTGTATTTATTACCTGAATATTAACATGTTGCACCCCACTTTTTCAGGATGAAGCATGAAAGCATTATGTGATACCAGCAGGACTTTGGATGCTCTGCCTTGTAATTGCAATGTCTACAAAATTTGTGGTACTCTATACCTTTCATGTATTTGTATTACATTTGCAAAACACTCTATCTGTGTATGTAGGATTTTTTCCTAAGATGACTTGCCCTCTTATTTTGATTCTTTTTTTTGCTTTGACAGGGCTGTTTCTTTGGGGCTCATTATGGTGTGTGTTAGTTTAAATTATGTTGGCTGCCTGAACTCCCTGCCGATCGAGTAATCGGACACACACTTCTATGTTAGACTGCAAAATGGCTTCGTGTTCCTGCTGAGCAATCAGTTCTTGCTGATTTTATATTTCCACACAGCCTTTTTGTGTGTATAGCTCTGTGTCCATGGCACTATATACCAAATTCCCCCTTACACTTTTATTAGATAGTTATTGTCACTGAATTAATTCTCCATTGCATTCCTACGTACATCACACATTTTTATTTAATTTGCATACATAATTTTATAACATTAGAAAATAAGAAGGAGTTCCCTCTCTTCAAAATACTAGCCCTCATTAAATCTACACAAACAAAGTAGGTGAAAGGTATTTTTTAAAATTTGGAATCTTTATAGGCATTCAGACACGTCATAGATTTTCAGACATGTAGAAGGTAAATTTAACAATTTCCACCTGCATTTTCAGTTTGAAGCTAAACTTCATGCCTGACAAATGTTCAGCATTGCCAGTACTTAGTTTTGGCCATTTAAACAAAAGAAAGAGAAGATGATTCTTTCTTTCTATAGTCCCAATTATGAACAATATCAGTGCTGTATTTTCAGGCAGATATGACACTTAAACCTCACAGGGTCAGTTTTACAAGCAGGAATTAGAAACAAAAAACCCAAAAAAAACCCAACAAAAACCCCCACAACTTTTCCCCAGTGTTTCTAAGAAAATTTAAATTCTAACACTACTAAGTTTTTTCCATGTTTACATTAGGAATAACAATATAAATTGCATTTCTTAAAGTGCTTTGAGGTTCAGAAGGTAAAGTCTAAACAAAAGGAAGATTATTGTATGAGTTTTGCTCCACTGAATAATAGTTTAACATAAAAATCAAAAGATTTGTATAAATTAGTAAAACAAACCCTATTTATGGTTATCTCCGTTTTATGGATAATTAAGAATTACCTGCATGATTAAAAGCTGTTTACTTTTGAATTCTCTTTGAAAGTCATGTATGCCTTATTTTTTTAATAATTTCATAACATTTTGAAAGAAAATAGGTATCAAACTTTGGCCAGTTTCCTAAATGGAATGCTTGGTCAACTTCTTAGAATAATGCTGTCTTTTAAAGTATAAAATTATATGTCAACTTTAAATGTCTTTGAATTGCAGCAATAGCAATCTTCACATGGTTTTTAAGAGCAGCTTTGAAACTCCGGTCTGATTGTGGGTTTTTTCCTTCTGAAACTTGCTGGTGTCTGTTCAAAACAGCCACCACATGCAATCACACTGCAGCTGCAAAATTCCAGATTGCAGATAGAATCGAGTTAGACAACTGGAGAAAAACCTGTAAAATTTTATTTTAGGAAGAATTTAGCCTTACTTGGATTTACTACTGATGTCAATGAAAAGAACATAGAATTTTTTTTAAGGATAAAAAATCCTTCCTACAAGCTCTAAGTTGAATAGGTACGTTGTGATAGATATTATACATCATCTTTGGATACCTCTGCAAGTAAGTTTTTGCTGGATATAGAGTTAGGAGTTGTAAGAAAGGGATGTATATTAACATATACCTGGAAGTAATTTATTAGGAACAAATATAAATGTGAACACCTGTAATCATACAGCACATAGGAACAAAGAAGGAACAAATTCTGATCTCAGATTAAATAATTATGAGTGGTGAGGACCCACAGAAATACAAAGGATTTCTGATTCCCTGGCCTTTTGCAGCATTTGGATTTGGACCTACCTTTAACTTCAGGTTGTATCTGGTAAGGACCTGAGTTATTTCAAAGCTTTCAACTTCAACTGTTTTCTATCTCAAGATTTTCAGAAAAGCTAGATTTATCTGTATCTTGCTTCAAACAGTCTTTTTAGAAAGTCAGAGAAGGATTTTAGCAAAAACATGTCTCAGATGCCACTTTAAGCTGCATCTCAATGGTAACAGCCTATTTTTTTTTTCTTAACTGCCTTTTTCTCCCTTGAGCTTTAGGTATATGGCATGTATCTCTGAAGTCCATTCACATACAACTCAGACTAAGTCTCCCACTGACTTTCCAGCAAGACAGCTGAATCAGGGGTAATGTACAACTCCCAATTCAACATTTATCTAAAATTAAATGAACGAAGAAGAAAATCCTCTTATTCCTGAGCCTAGGAGTGCTAGGGCTAAGCCTGGCTGAGAAGAACAGGAAGAAAGATAAGAAAGGTAGGGAGAGACTGTCAAGAAAGCACACAGAAGGCCTGGAGAAGAATGATAAAGGAAATTTTACTGAGCATGACAATTTATTTTTCTTTTTAAATCTTACATTCCGATTGATCACTAATTGCTGTATACAAAGCCTTCATTGATATATATTGGTGATGTGGGTCATCCAACACAAAAGAGCCTAACCCAGGCAGTTATGCTGGGTTAGTGCATCGTAATGAAAACTAATCAATTGGAATAGGAGATTTCCCACCTCAATTTTATACTACAGTGCCTCTGTATACCTTTTGCATCTGTATAGGCAAAAGTGAAGGTGTTATCAGCTGCATAAGTTATGCTGTCTGTGATCTCTAATTATTTTTTTTTATTGCTGTTCAAGATATGTAAAGCAACCAGGCAGAGTGGTACTAAAGTTCCGGTCTGAAATTGGTCACATTTCTACTTCACTGCACTTCAATGTATCTCAGCTTTTTTTATCCATGTCACAGAGAGACAGTTGGAGACAAACAACATAATCCTTATAGGAATAGAGCAAAGTTACATCACTTAATGTCTGTTGAACAGTGCATATCCTAAAATGAATGTTTTCAGCATTGTTATCACAGCCAAACCTGGGAGAAGTTAGTGAGGAGAATCACATCTGGATGGAGGAACAACAGGAGGATTCTGGAGGTTGAAAGCCCCTAATCCAAGCAAATCCTATTAGGTGAGGTAGATCACGGCTGTGTTTATTTGAGTTTTCAAGAATGGAAGTTCCACAACTTCTCTGGGCAAACAGCCCCTGTATTTCACCTTTCTTATGACAGAAAATTTTTCTTTAATACAGCCATTTTTTTTTTGGTGTGAGAGAGTACTGGCTGTTAATTTTGAGACATTGGTCTTGGGAAATGGCTGAAAATCACCATAAAATCTGTTTTTTCTTGATTTTCTATAGCTTTATCCAGCATTTGGACACACTCAGTGTTGTCTGCTGAGAGCTAGGTAACAACTCCAGACAGATATTCCTGAAGAATGAAGAAGATGCCTGTGCTGACTGTGTAGTCTTTGTTCTCAAAGCAGTGTGCATTTTATCATATGGAAAGCTCTACTGCATAAAAAAAAAAAAAAAAAAATTACCTGTACTTGTTCCTTTGACTCTGATTTCTTCTCTGGTAAGAAACTGGCTGCAACTTGGATTTCTCTTCATGAGCAACAGCCCTAAGTAGCTCTTCTTTCCATCTCAGCCAATCAAGGTGTTTTCATTCATTCATTCCTTCAGAAGTTATGTACTAGGCAAGATCAAAATGATGAGAGATGCAAAATTATGTTTTCTCTCCCTAGGGTGGTTTAGTTCTTCCAACTATCATTGTATGAGAATTATACTCCTGCATAAATTTGCATTTTAGGAGTCCTGGGCAAAAAAGTAACTGAGAAAGGGCTGTCCTGCCCCTGTGAGCCCTCCTGTGTTTTATCTGGTAGCTTTGGTCACAAAGCAAAATTTGAAGCTGGACGGTAATATACAAAGGAAAATGTGCCAGTATTATTAATATTTTTTCTCTGATTTGACTGGTTAATATTGTGCTGGATTTTACAGAAATAAAATAAGTTTTCTATCTACTTTTTTTATAATGAGGACCAAAAGTCTCATTATAATGTTGCACTGGGATATGAACTTCTGTAGGGAGTGATGGATTACATAGTTACTACTTCCTGAATGTCCCTGCAGGGCAGCAATTCTGTGGTATTTGCAAGATAGTACAGAAATTCAGTCAGAAGCCTCTGGTTTTGAAAATGAACTCCATAATATATATGCTCTCTAGCTCTGGAAGTAAACATAGACATATCTGCTATTGTCTGGGGGCTCTGTCTTGCAACTACAACTTGCATAATCAATCCTAAAAATGTACATAGTAAATTAGGAGTCAATAAGTTTATCTAAGAAACTGGATAATTAGCTTGAAAAGGATGTGCATGGTGTAAGAATATAAAAAGAAAGAAGTCAAGTCCTTACTTGACTCAAAATTTATTCTTTCCCTCATATTTTTTTTCTTTTCTGAGACTTTTCCTATTTAAGTTTCTCTCTGTATGGTCAAAGCACAAACGTCCTTCCTAAGACTCTCTTCCATCATCAATTAACAGAGAATACTTTGGGTTGGAAGGCACCTTCAAAGATCATACTTACCACGAACAGGGACATCTTTCACAAGATTGTGTTGGTCAAAGCACTGACCAACATGGTCTTGAGTCCTTCCAGGATAAAGCATCCACAGTTCCTCTGAATAACCCGTTCCAGTGTCTCGCCATCAACTAATTGTAAAATATTCTTTGTGTCCAATCTAAAGCTACCCTCTTTCAGCTTAAAACCACTGCCCTTTGTCCTGCAACCTACAAGCCTTACTAAAAACCTCTCTCCATAAAAAGAGAGCCTTCTCTAAGTATCAAAAGGCTGCAATGATATTTGTATCTAGCTCTCCAAAAACTGGAGCTTGTCTAACATTTGATTCTTCAAGTTGTACAATGTTTTGAGAGTCTATTTTGATTGCTATCAGTCATGAACCATGCTAGATGGGGTGTTTCCATATCTTGTTAATCAGGCGTCAGGAGAGAGTATGTTTCTTCATCCTACACGTCCTTTTTATTTTGTTTCTAGATGAAGTCATTTGATATATATGCTCATCAATTACTCTTGTATGAACAAGGATTTAGCTGTTCAGCATATTTAGCATCCTTAGAAGTGGACAATTTATCCTGAGAAATAAGTTGGTTTTGCAAATATTTCCTGAAGTAATTTTGGAAGTTTTCTATCTTGTCAGTTATCAAAAGTTTTGCCCTTAAGATGTCTCTCCCACTTTTTGTCTGTTAGTCTTTCTATCCATACAATAGTAGTAACTCCATTGCTATTACAAAAAGGTGTATTTGGCATCCAGCATGGAAAAAAATAGTATTGTTGTTTATGGAAAATTTTTTCATCCAGGGCAACTAACCATATGTCTTTCTTTTGCAGAGTTTATTAAAGCCTTTTGTCTATTTTCACTACCACCTGAACTTTGTCATGAGACTTGTATGGTATAGCACTGCAGTATTCAAAATCACTTTATAGTGTCCTGTGAATTGTGTGGGAAAGATAAAGAAGTATTTGCTTGAAACTATTGCTGTAATAGTATGTCTAATGAAAACTATGATAGTCTTTGTGGTATTGTGTCAAAGTTTATTAATTTTCTGGTATCCTAAGTAATATGTGGCTGGTTTTGTAGCTCATAGCAAAAAGATCCATCTGTCCCCAGACCTTTGGAGAAAACTCTGGATTTTTCTCTCACTTTGTCACTTGGCCTGCATTTTCCCACTTCCACCATAACCATTTCCTAGCTTGCAAAAACAACCTTGACTACAATGTTCAATGTAAGGTGTGTGTGCTGTCTAGAAGACCAAAAATAGCCCACTATAGTCTTGGCAGAACTCCCTGTTTACAATAAGGCTTTATTCTGGTTGACCGCTCTTATGTATTAAACCTGTTGGATGCTTGCTTCTTTCTAGCTTGCTGTGAAACAGCTGGGTGTTTTTCATTTGGAAATGGTCTTTCTGACTGTACAAACAATACAAAGGCCAGAAGGAACCCTTACTGGTCTTTGTCCTTTCTCTTTCTCTCTTGGAGTCTTTCTATCCCTCTCTACAAACCAGCAAGTAATGAGCTTAGTTTAAGATTTCTTTGTATTTCAGTTAGGCATAATTCTTCTTGTTCAACTTGTTCAATTGCTTTACTTGAGTACTGCAAAATGACTTTGGAGAAGAAGCCAGCATGTGGATACTAATCCTTTTTATATGTATTTAAAGAGATCAATTTCTACTCAGTTTCCTGTCTATAAACACGATCATCCTATTTTCTACACGGAAAAACTGTGATAAGTTGTTATTTTGCACTGTTTCACTACCCAGAATGTCTCTGATGCCTGAGTATTGGTTTGTTGATAAGTGTTTGGTGAAATAATTAATCATTGAGTGAATATGTCAAGTATACATCTTTTATAGAATGTCTGTGTAGGTTTATTTTTAGTTTCACATATTTGTTGCTTACAGAAAAATTGTATCACACCTTCTATCATCCCATGCCAAGGTTTGTACAGTAGACATTATCATGGCTAACAAATGCTTCTGGGCCACTAAATCTACCTGTTGGCATACAAAATTACTGCCTGCTGTAGGAATCACTGCTGCCTGCCTTTGATGTTTCAACTCCATTGCTTTTGCTTTAGTTAAATCAGAAAATACTTTTTCTATTGCAGAAATCTGGCAGTGAGAATTTTCTAAACTGTTTAAGTTTATGCAAATAAGCTGTTTCAAAGGGCTGTCAGGCAGTTTTTCCACATAATGGTGTCTCTAGCTTTTGCAATAATGTAAAGTTTGTCTTGGTTTTATTCTCTCCAGTGTATTGCTCTCTCTCTTTTTTTTTTTCCAGTTATAATGGTTGAGTTATTTTGTATATCTCCGGGTGTCATGCTTTGAAAGTCATCATGGTCTTAACAAACATTTCAGTAGTCTTTTCCTAGCTCTGCTTTGAAGACTCTACCCTGATTGCTCTGAACAAGTTTGCTTACTTTAGATTGTGTGTTTGCTATATGAATCTTTCATTCAGATCGAGTGAGATAGGATCTCTTCCTACTGTAGGTATAACCAGTATGGGCTGAAATCTCTGACTTTGTAGCTGTCTTTGGATCTTTGTTATTCTAACTGCTATTTATTGTGATCCTGTTCATAGTGACCATACCATTACAAAATGGCAATTTTACTTTGCACGATTACAGTCCCATTTCCCTCTCTGCATATTCTGAAGAAGTCTTTAACCTTGTTTACGCTACAGAGGTTCTGCTGTGCCGTCAGCAAACCCTCTTAGACGTGGAGTGTGCTGACACAAGCTCTTTGGCTTTCTTAATAACACCAGGGCCCTGCATAACAGCAAAAAGCACCTTCTGTTAGCACTGATACATCCACACCAAGGTGTGCTGCCACAGTGAAATCATTGGACAGAGTTGATTTTTCTCATACCTTGGGCTGACATGGACAGGCCCAACTTCATATCATAGAAGTGACCTTCATTGTTGGCCAGTTCTCTCTCTGTGTTTGCTTTATTGTGTTTGGATCTGGTGGCAGATTGAATATTAGTTACCTGTTTTGCACTGTATCACTGTCATACACAGACTGAGCAATTTACTGATTTCTTAACTCCAAAAAAATTCAGAATGCAGAGAAATCTTTTTGAATGGAGTAATGATGTCAGCTGTAATCTCCAGTTCTCACAAACCTATTTTATAAAACAAAATGTGTAGCTTTTCAGCAGTTATGATTTTCAAATTCATTCATTGCTTCAAAACAGTGTAAATCTTCATAAAAATGTACCTGATTATAAAATATTGTCATTAAACATATCACAGAAAAGCATCTTGATAGGTCCTTAGGGATTTTTTCCAAGTGTTAAAAATAAAAAAAAAAAAAAAAAAAAAAAAATAACCCATAAAAGGGGGGGTTTTAACAAAAA
>VZRX01018365.1:62413-87797 GCA_013398075.1 Notiomystis cincta | reverse complement strand
AAAAAAAAGATACTATCCATTAAAGAGGGGGTTTTGACCACAAATATTTTTGTGATCCCTTTTGCAAACTCCTGTCTAGTTATGTGTAAAATCTCATCTGTGTGATATTCTCTTAAGGAGTACATGTTTGTTTCTATTGGACTCAGGTTCACAGAAGACCTTTGATGCCAAGACCATGTGTTTTTCCATGCAGATCCTCTGTGTCTCTTCAGCTCTGACTCTTCTTTATATTTCTGAATTTAATTTTGCAGTAATTTTGATGACATTTTCCTTTATTTTCAAATTTGCATTAGTAAATTTTCTTAACTGGGATCTTACTTTAGAGGTGAGATTTTTCAGTAAGTTTGCTCAAAGAGGTACTGTGGTTTTTCTAATCACCCTCCTTGGACCAACCCTCTAATTTATAAAATGGCTTTATCAGAAAATATTTCATCTTATTTTGGTTTAATAATTCCAGGAATTGGACAGTTTTCTAAGTTCAGCCGTTCATGGTTGCATTGTTTCTTCAAACCCTCAGTTATTGTTGTGAAGACATCATTCTTAGATGACACTTTCTGTGAATTCCAAATAGTCTTGGGTCATGCAGAAGATTTTATAGGGAGCATTCAATATATTGCTTATGTATTCAGCTGCTGTTTGAGTGTGTCTGTGTCGGCCTCTGTGTCACCTGTTTTGCTGTCCTTTAAAGACAGCTTGTTGCATTTTTGTAGTGTCCTTCTTGTCACCTATAGGCTCCCTAAATTGTTAAATACATTCTGTCATGGCATCTCCCTGGGACAGAAACCTGGGAAGTTGCCATGATCTTTATGAAAGTTACTCCAAGGCTTTTCTGCAGTGAAGGCAAGAAAGGAGGGCCAAGGGCAGGCTGCTGCTGCCACAGGTAAGGGTGAGTGAAGGAGAAAGGGCACAACTGGGATAGAGAACTGTGGAGAAAGCCCTGCAAAGCCAGACTTTTACTTTTTCTTCCAGTGGGAGGGAAAACGCGGATCTGAAGCCTGCTGGTTTTGCTGGGAGGGAAACCTGTCTGACAGCAGCAGCCAAAAAATCCAGAAGTTTGTCCAGAAGTTTAGCAGCATGAGTATAAAACAGGCACATTAGTCTGCTACTGTTTTCTGTAGGTAGAGAAATGACCCAATCAGAGCCTCTGTTACGTTTTCCCGTCATTCATCACCGGTGTTGCTCCCTTACAGGAGTAAACCTGCAATAGGAAGAAACAGGACAGACATGAACCTCAGGGTGTTCTGTCATCAAAAGGAGGATGCATCTTGTGACACAGAAATCCCAGAGTTTCTGGCTGTCCTTACATGACATAGGACCCCTAACAATAAGGTTTGCATTGTCTGAGTTGTCCAATTGTAAAGTGAGTTCCAACAAGCTGCGTCATGACGTAAGAAATGAGACCACATTCATCTGGGGACCTGTGGAATTTGTAGGAATTTGAAATTTTGAGCCCAGAGAAAAAGATTTGCTGACAGCCTTAACTGAAAAATTCTTTCCTTCTAAATACTTCGGAAATTGTAAAACAAGGCAGTATTTCCATCCAAGAATATGGCTTGATCTAAACTTCAGACTAGATCCCTACCTGTCTTTTAATTGCTATTAAAACACCTAGAGTAGTCTTGCTAAATCACTTGATATGGAAAACCCAGAGCCTGGACAAGGTTAAGTCAGATTTTCAATGTCCTGTTCTGTTTGGGGAGGTAGCTTGCAAGAAAGTCAGTAATTTATAGCCAAAAAAGTTCTACTGTTTCAAAGACCTGAAGAGCATATAAAAAGAAAATTTTGGAAAACAATAAAAATAAGAAAATAGACTCTAAATTAGCGGGAAAAATG
The DNA here is from genome assembly GCA_013398075.1 of Notiomystis cincta. Lineage (NCBI taxonomy): Eukaryota > Metazoa > Chordata > Aves > Passeriformes > Notiomystidae > Notiomystis > Notiomystis cincta. The sequence goes on along the minus strand of VZRX01018365.1, from coordinate 85,964 downwards.
ACAAAGCCTGTAACTAATTTTTTTTTCTTAATCTGGAAAGCTACCAGCAAGTCTAAGACTGGAAAATAATAAAAAAAAATTATTTTAAAATAATTTTTAAAATCCAATAAATTTATTATCTTTTTTTCTGAGTGACAGAGTCTGTGTGCTCAAACCCTGTCACTCTAATGAGTTTCAAGACTTTCAAATGGCACTATTTAAAACTGAAATCAACATATGGGGGAGGCAGGTGGTCATTTTCCTCAATAATGGGATATGATATGAGTTCATTTAGAGTACTAAATTGAATAGCAATAGGTTCCAAAACACAGAAGCAAAACAAGCACAACACTTTCCATGTTTTAAATTACATTATTAGGGCTGTTTCATGGACGAATCTGTCAGCAAAGAGATACTAGCTGTTTCAAGAGAAGTGAAGCTGCAAAATCAGTGCATTTATTGCTACATTTCTGAAAAGACCCTGTGACAGTAAAAAGATGAGCCTCAAAAATACATTATAAATTAACAAGAAATAGGAAATAAATTAATGATAACTTTCAGGCACCATTCTGTACCTCATGGTCCATTATCTTATCTGGAAATGAACGGCATCAACTAAAGAAATTTGTCACATCTATCAGAAGAGTTAAGGTAGCTTTGCCAAAATGCTTAGAAAGAAATAGGAAACACCTAAAGTCCTGCATGATTTATAGTCTTCTAAATTTTTCCATGTACCACATTATGTAGTTTGCAGCGAACAATGTAAGAGAAATCACATGGTTCTAAATTCTATTACAACTTTTCATCAAGTCATTCATAATTGTCTATCTCCAAGACTCTAGGAGCTACCATTTCCATTAGAAGGCTATTTTGCACTCTCGCAGGATGCCCTGGCCAAAAATTTCCTTCTTTTAGAGAACTCAAACTGAGAAGGGGAACTATTTCACCCAGAAGCACCCTATTCATCCTCTATTCATTTACAGCATGCTACTGGCCTCCTTTCAGGGAAGTATCTTTTCCATAAACTTGTACTTAAATTTGCTTTAGAAAAGTATGTGTGCAAGAGAACTTTTGTGTGTTTGTATCATGTACATAATATTATAAGAAAACAGGCTGTACATGGTCTTAATCTCCTGCACTGTCCCCCATCAAGGCCCACAAGAAGAGTGGGCCTCCTCTTAAGAGGATCCTGTGCTACATGTAGGGGACAAGAAACACAGACTGGGAACTTCTAATAGAGATAAAAGCTATGAGTAATTTAAGCTCAGGTTTTGTGTTTTGGTTTTGGATGGTTATCATGTCATACTACTGCATGGCTTTTATTTCTTCCTTCTCTGTCTTATCAGCTTAGCCCATCGCCAGTGGTGTCTCAGCTGTGGCTGCATTTCTCTCCTATTGAGGATGAGTGAGAGAGGAGAATTGTAAGCTGCTGAATAGAAGCCACTACCACTTAGTGCAAAATCCAGCGATGCTGCCAGTAGAACAGTCCAAAGCAAGCAGCTGCTCCCTTGTCCCTTATCATCTCTGTTCTGTGTCAGGTCTCAAAAAATGCACTAACTTTGGCATAAGCCCCTGGAAAGGCTGCTGCTGTTATGAAGAACTGGAAAGTACAGATTTTGATCCCTCCCTTCACAGCATTATGCATTTTTGTTGTTTTTCTTTTTTTTCTCTTTTCTTTTTTCTTTTTTCTTTTTTTCTGGAAGATTGTTAAGATCCAGCTAGTGAGAGATGCCTCTGTTCAAATTAAGGTGCAAACAACACCATATGTCAAGGACAACAACACGGATTTTATTTAACAATATATATGTGTTAGAGAGAGGGGGAAAAACAGAAAAAAAAAAGGGGAGGAGAGAGAAAGAAAGAGTGAGGCCAAGTGGAAAGCAGTCACCACCTCTGGATCCAGTGTTGTCCTGTTTGTCCTTCTTCACCCTGGGCTTTTTGGTGGTGGGATCCTGTAGTCGTTCTTTTGGGGATACCGCCTTTATACATTCCAAGTTCTGGGTTTCCATGGGGTGGTCACAGATGTTCACATAACTTGGGGCAGCATGTGTATGAACATTTGCTTCCTTGCCCACATTTGCCACAGCAGGAATTTTTGTCTGGATATGTTGATCAGGATGTGCTAAGCAGATCTTACCTCCACCAGACCTGGAATGAGCATCTTCTTGTTGCAAATTTCTCCCTTCTGTGCTTCCCTCAAGGTCTTCCTTTCTGTGGCCTTGACAGTGCTTGAGACAGGTAACTGTGCTCTTTAAGTCCTTACAGTGATGATAGTTTGGCTGAGGGTCTCTGCTGACTTCCACAAGTTTTGCTTATGATGAAATGTCATTAGAGACAAAGAAACAAAAAGCGTCATGACAGAACTTTCACAAGGAAAGCCTTTACAAAACTGCCTACAGCTAACAGAAAGAGGAGAACTTCAGTCTGTCTAAAATATTGTTATTAAACATGCTGAGTACTTCCCCCATATTTCTAAGTGTCCGGAGCCTACAAGGGAAGTGCATGACTAAGTAAAGAAATTTAGCAGCTAGAAATGAGCAGAATGCTGAGTGTTATTGATGTAAATTTTATGGAAAAATGAAAGCACCTCCCCTCTACAAATGAATAGAACCATAAACCCCATGTATTTTGATTAAATAGATCTGCCCTAACCATTATGCCTACTTCTATCAACATTCATTAACTCAGGTTGTGCTTTACTAACATTCTGTGAAGCATGTCAGACTTTTCATACATCACTTGTCAGATTTCCTAAAAGGTAAATGTACTCTTCTGTGTCAGTAATAATACCTTGAGTTCTGAGGGATTTTTTTGTTATTGTTGTTGCTTTTGTTCATATTAACCATTAGCACACTCTCTAAGTCTGGTAATGAGGGAGACATTTCTATTTAAAGATATCAAGTGAAGAACTTCTCAAAAGTACAAGGAATTAGGGTGTGTGCAATTCCCATGGCTTTAAAAACATATAGGGTTTGCTGGTTTTCTCTCATACTATAAATTTTTAGTAGAGCTAAATACCATGGCAGAAAATGGCATGTTTTGTTAATGTTTGTACATTGTCATATTTTTTGTTTTTGTGGGCTATTCCCTCTTTCTTCCTTGGAGACATACCACACAACCCACTTTCATAACTAATGACAAAAATGAAAAGATGTGACCTCAAGAATCCATTTTTTTTTCCAGAGAAAATTAGCGACATTTTCAAAGCTTTGAGTTTCAAAAGTTCAGCACCAGTCTTTCAAGCTCTGAAGTAGTCTACTGCTATATGTTGCAGGGTTTTGTTATGCAAAGTGTGCACAGTTTAAACAAGAGTGGTTCTCCAGAAAGCTGAATTTCAGTATGCTGTAGGGAATGTCATGTTTACACAATTGTGTTTCAATAGACTTTTCTATGTCTAATTCTCTGCTGTGTTCCAAGGAGCAAGACCTAAGGCATGATCCTGAGTGTTGCACTCCATACATGAAAAAACTACAAAATTCAAGAGGAGCTAGCTACATCAACTGCATCTCAGACCAGGCACATACATTTAATACAGATAGATCCAACAGGGAATTGATTCTGTAAAATGTGAGCAATTTAATCCAATCCAGAAACACTTACATATATTAATAGACCATCACAGAGATCGTTCTCAGCACCTTTCTGGATCAGTTCTTCAGAAGTAATAGAAAATATCACAGCAAGTGTTAAAAGAGTATTCAGATCCACATTCTGCTCTTGAAAATACATGAGTTACGGAGTTTCATTATTTTATCTCATTCCTGTCCTCAAAAGCAATGCCATTGCTTTCTGGATCATTTAATCATCTGGAGTTGGAATAACAAGCTCTCCACTTGCATGTTTTCTCTGGTTCAGATATAAGAGACATGATAAAACCCAGGATTATGTTACCTCTATTCTGTTCTTGGCTGATATTTCAGTCTTTTTGGGATTGTTGGCAACCATTCCTTTTAAATCTTAGCAAAGACAGAGGCTTTGTGAACTGTACTAAGAATTACTAAAGGAGAAACAAAATGTTGGGTTATTTAATTTCATCTGCTTTTCTGTGAAATGGAACAAGTATTTGGTTACATTTGAGGCCCTAATATGACAAGGAGTTATTCTGAAAGAAAATATGATCAGCCAATTAATAAACAGAGCAAAAACCCAAAGATATTAGCATATTTGAAGAAGCTTTAAAGCCATGTTACTTTTTGTAGCTGTGCACATCATTAGCTGTAAACTTGTTATATAATTGGACTGCCCAAGGATTTAGGGGTAAACAAGTGCTTAAAAATCTGTATAGTCCACTGATATTAAAATTTTCACAAGTACTTGCAGTCAGGTGACACTTGTGGTCATTTTTATCCCAGTGTGCATGTAGTACTCCCTTCCCAAGTTGTACATGCCATGAGGTTATGAGTCCTTGTAAAAGTCACCTTTAGGTGCAGTGCCTTTAAATGTGTTTTTTTTTGTTTTTTAAATTTAATTTGTATTAAATAAATACATAAGAAATGAGTCTATACCATCATGCATTTCTCAGGAAACATTCCAATTAAAGTAGAAAACTAATGGTTGCTGCCAAGTCACCCCTGGCCATCAGATATCATTTTCAAAAGCTTTTGCTTTTGAAAGGCAAGATGGGGGAGGACACCAAGTGGTTATATCTGATTATCTTACTGTGACACACGTGATCTGTGCATTGTGTTTGCACAGAGCACTGAAACAACAAAGGATTAAATTAATGTCTGTGTGGTAACACTGGTGCTATGGAAAGATTCTGCCTACATATGCCAGAAAAATCTGCTGGAGGAACCTTTGCCATTGAATTTACATAGGTTTAGAGAAAAGACAAAAAGACAACAACCTAAAAAGTGAAGACATTGTAAAGATGGCAGGTGAGTTTATTCAGGATGGAAGCCCCCTCTCACAAGTTCCCAGCAGTAGCTGGTGAGCAGGTCTGCAGTGATACCACACACTCACTTGCAGTGAGGCACCAAAACTAAAAGCAGTGCTGGTTTTCTGTGTAGATTTGAAGTTTTGCATAGTCATGTAAAATATTATTAAGAATTTAGGACAATATTTATGATATTCGCATTACCATAATTGCTACATTTAATATATTTAAATTATATATTTGTACAGCATATTGTTCATTTTACCTCAGGAAATTGAAGACTTTCTTAAAAACATCAGAAATCATTTTGAAAATGAAACTCTTCTTTTTGGACAGAAAGTAAATGCTTTAATTGTCATTGACACATATTTGTAGCTGTGATTCAAGGGCAAGAATTTAGAACTGGAAGACAAAGTCCATTAAGTTTTCTTGGGATGAGCAGGAAGAAATTGGAAAGAAGACCCATGGGTGTGAATGCCCATATCAAGGGACATCAGTGAAATTAAGAACTGGTCTAGAAAGAGAAGGAAAAAGGATATTTTTTTCAATTCTTTGTTGTACAAGTTTTGCATATGTGGCATTTTGTTTGGAAAAAAAAAAAAAAGAGCCTCTTGCCTGAAATATCTTGTTCTAGGAAATAAGTATGCAATCAGCAAATTCCATTTTATGTGGTTGTTTTCAGCAGTAATATGTGTTTAATTCTATGATGGTGTCAAACTATTTCTAAAATAATTGTTATGTTATCTGGCAAAAAAAGCTCTCCCAGTGTTTTTTTTTTTCATTTTGAGTGGTTAATTCAAGAGTCTTGCATTACTTCAAAAGAGTAATACCTCTTTTGAATAGAGAATCTTGCATTATGTGACTACTGAAGCTAATCATCCAAGGAACAAATCTATTCCAGATAAACAAATTAAATTTTAAGAAATAGAAAGTTTTGCTAATAGTATTCATTTTCTAATTTAGTAAAATACTAAGAATATATTTAAAAATTGATTTTTATCTCCATATTGCTTCTATGAAGTTCATAAGTTGTGTACCTGCTGACATAAAGGCACACAGGTGAAACCCATTACATTTGTGTATTACTACAGAAAATTACATTTTGATTGATGCATAAAATGAGCTTCATCTCCTAAAATAAAATATTTACAGTGAGTCTGCTAAATACCCTGCTATTTTGTTTATAACATCAACCTTTTAAAAATAATTAATAGGACATGAAACTGTATTTATTGATTAAGTTTGAAACTTCCCAGAAAATATAAAGAAAATTACCTTTGTAAAGTTGTGATACCAACAGTTCTCAATTCCAAACATGATATAAGAAAGAAAGACTGGAAAAGGCCAAATATTTTAATAGATATGCACAGACTATCAGGATTTAATTCTCCATTAAATTTACTCAATATTTTTCTGATTATTTTCTTCTATTGTATTTCTCTAATTCTGAGTTTGTGAGCATAAAATATTATCTTCTTGAAGGAGAATTGAGGAGTTTCTTATTTTCATTTTTCTGTGTAAAGAAAAGCAAGTCCAGTTCTCATGTTTGAGTTGTGGTTTTTTGGGTTCTTTTAATTGTGATTTGGCTTTGAATGATTTAATCTGTTCACAGATTTATAGTGAATGTTCTGAATGTCTTGGTTTTCTAATAGCAAAAATCTTTCTTCTCAGATCAAAAGTTTGTGGTCACATTTACTTGTTCTCACACATACAAAAAAAAAAAAAGGAAACAAAAGAGGGTGAAATGCATAGCACAATTATAAAATGGCCAATTTAATGAGTTCTTCATAAGCATATTTAAACAAACAGGAAAAACTGAGAAAATAATTCACTTTCTCACTTTCTCTGGCAAGCAATATTTCTTTAATAAAATTTCTTAATATTTTTGTTTATTGTAGCCTGTCCTCCATCCTCTATTCTTTTTTTTTTTCAGTGTGAGTCCTTTAAATGTTGTGTTGCCACTGTGTTTCTTCAGTACCTCCAGCTCCCTTATTGCTGAGATCAGCTGCTGATCCTTCCCTGATAATACCCTAAGATGCCATTGAGAGCTGCTCTGAAGAATAGCTGCTCTATTTTTTATTTAAATTTTTTGTGTTTGCTCTGTTGCATTACACCTCAAGAAGAGAGGCCTGGAAAGGAAGTTGTGAGTTCAGGTCCAGGATTCAGGCAGGAAGGTGCACAATATTGCTCTGTATTATGTCACTATAGGGAAAATGGACTCACCAGTAGAAGGATAGATCAGAATATTTCACTCTCCCGCCACACACTCATTATCCCCAGAATACACTGTTTCAACCAGAAACTTAGCTAAAGAAAATGACCTCCCAGTGGCTCCTGATTTCTCTGGGATGGGACTAAGTCCTGCTTTGATATCATGAGGAAATCTCACTGCAGTAATTAATATTTTAGAACTACTTATATCTCAAATTTGCAGTAAAAGAGGAAAACTTGGGAAAGCTGTAAGGGAATTCAAGGCAAGAATCGTATCACAGGAACAGATTGAACAAATAACACCCTTATTCTCTGCTTGTAAAAGCTGAAAATTATTGCTTCAGCCTTGCTAAACATTGAACAAATACAGCCTTGAGGCCCTCATAATTTAGGCCAACTTTCTTTTCTGAAAGAGGTCAGTGACACAGATTTTAACTGTCTTTTGTAATGTCTTTTATTTACAAAGTGTTGACAGCTCTATTTTGAACAGAGCAGGCCAAGGCAATACCAAAGTAGTTCCAGAAAATCTCACCTTACATGCTACTAATGCTTCAGGTTTTGTAGGTGATGGATTACCTTTTTAAACTCAGTCCCTTTTCTTTATTTTTGCAATATACTTCTAAGATGCAAAAGCATCTGTGATGGAAGTCACTGGTCATAACTAATTTTCACTAATTTCTACAGATTAAAATTGTCATTCTCAGTCAGAGTGATTTTTTAAATATAATTTGAACTGAAAAAAAACCCAATTTAACAGTGACATGATGAGTTCTTTTAATTTAGCTGAAAATCCTTCTGTGCAACAAGATGTTTTAATTCTGATAATACACATATTTTTATAGATCGATATATTATCATATATATTCTCTTTTGAAATGTGTTTGCCCATTCCTGCTAATTATTGTCTGGTCCTAACAGAATACTTCACATGAGGACAGGTATTCACCTCATCCTTTTACAACATGATTCTGGAAAATTCCTGTGTCCCATCTAGTAACCTATCTGCTCTAACCTTCTTTGTTAGTGTTTACCTGGATAAATGACAATTTCTAAGCCCAAATAATTAGTTTTGACAGACATAAAGGTGAGAATCAACACTGTACAATGAATGATTCTGTGAAAAGGAAGACTATCATTCTGAATGCTATTACCAGCACTTTATCAGAAGTCTCACATTATAATCACACATAATAAGGTTATTTTGAAGATTTGGGCTTGGGATATTTTTTAGTCCAACAGAATGGGCATAATTCCCAGCACCTAACAAACACTTTAGGTTCAGATCACAGTGTTTCCACTTGATAATACAATCATAAGGTTCTCTTGATAGATTCTGAAATTATTACATTTTTTTAGCCCAGTAGAGCTCATTATGGTCATCTCACTTAACCTCCTGCAATCGGGTCACTACAACCCCAGGCAGTGCTACAGGCTGGGGACAGTGTGGCTGCAAAGCTGCCTGGTAGAAAAAGACCTGGGAGTGCTGGTCAACAGCAGCTGAAAATGAGCCAGTGTGTGCCCAGGTGGCCAAGCAGGCCAATGGCATCCTGACCTGGATCAAAAATAGTGTGGCCAGCAGGACCAGGGCAGTGATTGTCCCTCGGTACTCAGCACTGGTGAGGCCACACCTTGAAAACTTCCAGTTACAGGACCCTCAATTTAGGAAGGTTGTTGAGATGCTGGAGCATGTCCAGAGAAGGGCAACAAGGTTGGTGTAGAATCTGGAACACAAGTCCTGTGAGGAGCAGCTGAGGGAGCTGGGGTTGCTAGCCTGGAGAAAAGGAGGCTCAGGGGAGATCTCATTGCTCTCTACAACTGCCTGAAAGAAGGATGTAGCCAGGGGGGTTGGTCTCTTCTCCCAGTCAACTAGTGACAGGATGAGAGGACACAACCTTCAGCTGCACTGGGGGGGGTTCAGGTTGGACATCAGGAAGAACTTCTTCACGGAAAGATTGTCAAGTGTGGAACAGACTGCTCAAGGAGAAGCTCAAGAAAGGCCTGGATGTGACAGTAGTGCCATGGTCTGGTTGGCAAGGTGGTGATCAGTCAAAGAATGGACTCGATTTTATAGGTCTTTTCCAACCTAAACAATTCCATGATAACACAGGCCATATATTTCATTCCAAGATTTCTGTCTGAATTTCAGCTACCTGTGGCTGAGCTGGGACCTAACTGTAATTGAAAATGTAATTTGGTGTAAAGACTCTCTGCCTAATTGAATGCTCTACTTCCCCCAGTGATGTGCTCCTTCTGTTATAACTGTCATCAATAAATGTATGCACAGTGCAAGTTGAAATGCTTTTGTATAATGGTAAAAGTTTTCCTTGAAGCATCTTGGAGGAGTGTTAAGCATTTTTGAGTTTTTTGAGAATTTTGAGACAATGCTTTTTGCTCAGGCAATTGAAATATATCTGCAAGGCAAGAGCAGTTCAAAGTTGCCAATATGAGAAGAGACAGGTGCCTTTTAAATTATTCATAGATCTCTGCTGGTTAGCCATCTTTTTGCAGATGGGATTTTTTGGTGTTGTTTTGTTGGGGTTTTTTGTTTGTTTGTTTTTTCCCTTTCTCTCCTTCTTTTTCCCTGATGGATTTAATGCGTTTATTGCACTCTTAGCTGCATGAATAGATATGGGAAATGCAAAGGCAAAGCTTTAACTAGTAGGAGAAGAAGAAGTATGTTCTGATTTAACAGTTTCTCTGTCTGTTTATCACTGACAGCTATCTTAGATTGTTAAAGTGCTTCACAGGAAAGCTTTCTTTTTTTCCTCATGACTTCTCACTAACGACTATGGCTCTCTGTGACAACAACCCAGACAACAATCACAGGTGGAAGATCAGTTGCCCAAACCTGCAAAATCTTGTATTATTATATATTTGATCAGTCTGGTAAAAAATTTATTTTTTGTGAGGAGAGAGGGCAACAAGAGTGAATAGTTTGTTAACTATTAATTTTAGCTGTATTAATTTTAACCATGTGGCTGTAGAAAATACTTCACTTATGCTCAATACTTCTTTCTCCTCTGTCCTTATAGGATTTATTTTATTCATCAGCCTTTCTTAAAAAAGTAGATTCTGCATTATAACTATATCTTTTACACCCTTGTCTTACTTGAGGTAAAAATATCTTCCAAAAGTCTTTCTCCTTTTTCATCTTGCTCTCTGTTTATTCTTCACCTCTTTATCTATTAAACCTCCATGCATCCAGTCAAAGAGATGAATTAACCTGCTATATAATGGCACATGATTCTAACATCTGATGTCAAGTTTGAAAATAAAGTGCAAAGTCAATGTATATTCAAAAATAGAAAACCTTGAAAAAGAAAATCTCAGTCAAGAAAGATACCGTCCCAAGATAGGGCTAAATACAAATACTGTGCAGGAATGTGTATAAGAGAATATGCATGTGTGAGAAAGGTGATCTATTACAGCTTGCATGTGGCAATGATCAATAAAATAATCTTAGCTGTCGTTGGCAGGCTTCTGAGGTCTAACCTTCAGATGGTAGGATTTGAATGGCTCGTATTTGGATAGATCTCAGAAAGTCTTGAAGGCTGGAAATCAGCTCAGCCAGGTGCTGAATTTCTGGATGTTAGATTTTACAGTCAAATAGGTTCAGAAAAGTTACATCTCGCCTCTGGAAAACTAGAAATGAATTCTGAAGGATTTTTCCACTGACATACTACTTGGCCTAAAATTGTAGTGTCTTGAGCTGTTCTTTTCTGTCACGTGGTCCTTTCATATTAGCTGGAGTCACAGAGAACAGAGGCATTCACACATAAACACTTCAGCATTCTATTAATCAAACTTTAATTTCCTCTCAAGTTCCTCTCAGACTGCAGAAGGTAGATACTGAGACTGCACTTTGGTAAGTTGTTTGGTTTTTGTTTTTTGGTTTGGTTTTTTTTTTTAAGGAATACAAAATGAAAGTCAGATCTGCCTTTATGTTTTGGGGTTATTCTTCGCATAGAGACAAAGTGTTGTTATATCTTGGATTGGTGTAGAGGCCTGTCAATACTCCCTATTCCATTAGAAGAATCCTTTTTATATTGTGGTCCTGGACCTGGGGGATGTAATATTGTATTTTACTGAGGAGTAAGAACAGAAAGTAAAACGTCAGCATATGCACCACGAATTTCAATATAAACCTCTTATCTCTTCAGCACCTTCACATCATTATACTTTGTAAGTCTTCAGAATATATATCCTTCAAGGCAGTGGCTTACCCTGTCAGTATACAATAAATTGGTTTTGTTGTCAAGATCTGGATTAGTGCTGTGGTAGATATCCCACGTTTTTACTTTTTTATTAGTATTTCAACCTATAAGAAAATAGAAATTATTAGACACTGTGAACAAATCTCCACTGACCTGAGATTCAGCTTGTCCCCAGAACATTTTACCTAAAAATGTTGTTGCTCCACAGCATTGCAAGGGATAGTAAACATCTCTGTGTTTCTTTCTTGCTATGAGAAACATATAAAGCATAGACATTGTAGGAGGTGCATGCAGTTAAGTAATTAAGATTATTTTATAAATATCCAGTATTCTAATAAGCAGGGAATCATCATAAGTAAATGGAAAATATCAGCTGTTGTTCATATCTGACCTTAAGTGCAATTACCAGCTCACTCAGAGAGCAAAATTTTGTTGTGGGGTTTTTTTAAACACAATGTACTAAGTATGTTACTTATTTTAAATGTGCTACTTATTATAAATAAAATACTAAGTGTATTACACCTAGACAAGTGCTTCTTACATAAGCATTAGCTGTTTTCTTTGATTTTATTTTCATGCAAATATTTAAATCTGAGAGGTGTGATACTGATGGAGAAGAAATATCTTTAAACCTTCTCTTGACCTTAAATAATTTGAATTATGACCAAAATACCTAGTTTTTCAGTATGAGAGAGTCATAGCTTCAGATGCAAACTTTATCAGAGTATATTGCTATATATGTTATATAACCAGTCATGTATATATTTAAAGCAATAGGCACAAGACAGCTCAGGTGGTCTGGGTCCAATTCCATGGCCTTGTACCAAATTATATGGTCACCAGGACAGGCTGACCCTGGCTGGATGCCAGGTGCCCACCAAAGCTGCTCTACCTCTTCCCTCCTCAGCTGTACAGGAGAGAAAAAACTGAATGAAAGGCTCATGGCTTGAGATGAGGGCCAGGGAGAGATCATTCACCAACAAACGAAACACTCAGCTTGGCTAAATTACCTGAATTTATTCCCAACCAAATCAGAGAAGGATAGTGAGAAATAAAAACACCTCTCCCCTGCCTCTCTTTTACTCCCAGGCTTAATTTTTTCCCAATTCTCCACTTCCTGTCCTGCAGAGGTGCGGGTAGATGAGGAATGCAGGCTATGGTCAGATGCTCTCACATGAACTGCTCCAGTGTGGGTCCCTCATGGGGTCACAGCCTCCTTTGGGCATGTTCACCTGCTCCAGGGTGGGTTCCACAGGCTGCAGGTGGATCTCTGCTCCACCATGGACCTCCATGGGCTCTAGGGGCACAGCTGCTTCACCAGGGTCTGCACCAGAGACTGAGGGGAATCTCGGCTCTAGTGCCTGGAGCACCTCCTTGCCCTCCCTCACTGACCTTGGAGTCTGCAGAGCTGTTCCACTCACATGTTCTCACTCCTCTCTTCTCTGCCTGCAATTACTTCTGTGAAGTAACTTTCTACCAGTCTTAAATATGTTATCCTGAGGCACTATCACTTTTGCTGATGGGCTTGGCCTCAGCCAGCAGCAGATCCACCTTGGAGCTGGCTGGCACTGTCTCCATCTGAGACAGGGGAAATTTCTGGCAGATTCTCACAGAAGCCTTTGTAAGTGTCCTCCTACCAAAACCTTGACACCAAACCCAATACAGCAAATCATTTAATCCTTCAGTGCCCATGTTTTTTCATCTAACAATTGGAAATGAGTGCTGCCTTTCTCCTACTAATCTTGGTTAGTTAGGTTCTTACCCTAATAAGCATGTGTGTCTGTTGGTATGTTTTACAGCATTGATCACATTTGGTCACAGACCTCAAGGAGACATTTCAGCATAAAAGAGAATTTTCATTAGAACCTCAACATTATCAAAAGACAGATGATAATCCTATTCTTCACCTGTGTCCCACAGTGTTTTCACTCCTTCAGGGACTTCAGTAGTTTCAAGTACAACAGATGCAGTCATGTGTACCACCTGCCTGTAAGTTAGAATTCAGATATGACAGCAAATCATCTGTCCACCCCTTTGTAAGCTTATACAGGTGTCCACATGCTCTTTCATCAAATTTGCACATGCTAACTGTAGGACTCTACATGAAATTTGGTTTTCCCAGATGAAAATATAGTCTGATATCCCAAGATTTCATGGGAAATCAAGCAAAAGTAATGTTTGATTGTTGTCTTTCTTTTCTTGGACGTATAATGCATGGCCTCTAAGGTAGTGAATACTTTGATTTCCCTGTTAAAGCTTTGTGTACATTCAATACATGAAGGTGTGTATGTTTTTAGAGTTATGTCATGACTGATAATCAGGAACATTGTCAGAAAACCAAAATCACTGTCATTCCCACTCAAATTGAATGAATTTTAAAATTCATTGGTAGAGACAATGTTTTTCATTACATTTGTATTTAATCAATATAAAAACTTCACACTTTAATCAATAATGAAATGAAATCTTTCCCAAAATACTGAGAAACTAAAATTGCTTCTTTTCTTGGCTGAAACAAATCTAGTTCCCTCTGTCAAGTGTGTCAATAACCATGTGTTTTTCTTACAGCTTGCCAGGTATTATGCCAACATGTAATCTAACTTCCAAATATTTTGAGAATGAACAGAAATCACATTATATATGACTAAAATTTATCTAAGAATACATTAGATGCACAAGGCCCCTCTACACTGCATAGCTGTCTGCCACTTGAAGATTATCTTACACTGATCAGATGCTTTTCTAAGAAATTTCTCTAAAGCAAAGCAGAGTCTAACCTCGATTTTGCAAGAGTTTTATGTGACTCATATTTGAATAGTCATTCAGTTGTGCAGATTGATGCTGGTGAAGCTGTGCTATGGTCAGCAGAGTGATACTGTTCAAGCCAAGCAATTTGGGATCCTACACAAAAATACTTCTGATGAATACTGGCAATTACTTTCCTAATGGATTCTAATTGAAACAGAAAATGGAATGAATTAAACTGAATTTAAAGCCCATTATTATGTTTAGTTTTCTGGAAGTTTTGTATAACCTATTAATTCATTAATTAATTTTTAATTGGCAAAGTTTCCTCTAGCATAAAACTTCTCTTTCAAGTGGAAGTCAGTGTAAGTCTTTTACATGACTATCAATTTTATTCTTGACACATCATCCTTATTCATACTTCCATGAAAGGTAAGCTTTGAAGTCAATCTGTAGGAAATCAACCTTCTGATTTTTGCTCTTTTTTGGTGTCCCTATTAGCAGTCTAAAATGTTAGCAATTCTGGGGATCAGCCAAGTGTGGTTTGTTCAGGAATCCATCTTACATGCCTAATGTTTGAACATTTGTACAGATAAATTCTCCATTCCAGCTCTACAGAACCATATTTATTTTTGTACAATTTACATAAAGTTTTCTTATATTTCACTGAACTACAAAATCATTACCTGTTAATGAAGGATTATATGTTAGCTTTTTGAGTAAAAGACTTGTAGGTTTTGATTGAACTTGTAGAAGAAAGGTTAATGCCCAGTTTTTTGGTGCTCTGAAAAAACAGCAGATGGTGGACAGTGCAGGGAATGTGAAGATCCCAGAGAACTGGACTGCTAACATTTTTTTCTTCCAGCTGTATGTCCAGCCTCAGGGACATTAAAAAGACAACTATTATCAGTCATATCTAACTATAATACTTATGTATTACTTCTAAAGAGTAAAGGAATTCCTGCTCTGGATCCCAAACAGAGAGAAGGGAGGCAGGGTAAATCAGTAGGAATATTGTATGAGGGATGAAGAAAGAACCCAATTAGGCCTGGCAAAGAGACAAAATATAATAGGAAAAATATGGGTTAGACGTATGAGGAAGATTTCTCACATTATTCAAAACTTTTTTGAACCAGTTAGCTGTAGGAGAAATTCTGTCAAGAAGTAATACATGCAAGTAGCAAAATGGCATATCCTAGCTACAAAAAGTTATGTGTCTAATTATACATTTTTCAGGCAACAAAACAAACCATTCCTGTTTCACAATATAATGTGCAGAAAGCTCTATGAGAAAGAGAATGTAGTCACAGCACAGGGATAAAATCTGGGCTGTGACCTTCACATCAAACCTGAGGCAAGAAAGGACTTTACACTCTGGAAATGGAAAGCACCAAGGACTTTCACAGCCACCATCGCTTTTGAATGTTGCATAACAAATATAGGAAGAAGCCAAATCTGCTGTGAACTCAGCTGAGCATTTCCTTGCCCCCTAGGAATGGGCTTTACTCCACAGTGTGCAACAGAAAATGATGAAAAGACTGTTTTCATTAATATGATGATACAAGTCTACACACTAGTGAAATAGCACTGGCTGCTTTCAGTCCTTAGCAGAGCTTCAAAAGCAACAGTATAAACTAAGATCCTGGAACAAGCAAGGGTGTTTATGTCAGCAGTGATTTCTTGACTGAAGGTAGGTACATAGATGAAAAAATTAAGTGATCCAGTTAAATGCCCATTGTTTCTGTTCTTTCAGGTGGGAGAATATATGTACTTCTAACAAGCTGTAGCTGATGTGATTTGTTTTTCTATGCCACACAAAACCATGAACCAAAGGTACCCAAAGGTAGCTTCTATCATTTTATTATGAAAGGACTCTTAACAGACACAAGCAAGCTTGGTAAATTGGTCACTAAAGTCTAATGGTAGCAGATGTTAGTTCTTTGCTTTCCTGTCATTGAAATGCAAATTGTAATTTCCCTTCAGCCTTAGACAGTCAGAGCTGGCTATAGCCCACAGGTCCTATCTAACTTGGTACCATTCTCTGCAATTTTTGCAAAGGAGTATAATATTTTGCTTTCAATTCTCTCCTCAGTAAACAGGCAAGAAATCATTTGGTGAATATTCAGTTTTGTGATGTTGTGTTCATCTTCTGTGATCAAGTTCTATTCTTTCTTCTTACTTTAAGGAAAATTGTTTCAATTCATATGATATACAAGGTTTATTTTTTCTGCTCTTGTACAAAGCACTCCAGAAGACAACTCAAAGTGTAATCAAGTTGTGTAGGACTACATTAACAACTTTAATGTAAAAGGAGGCACAAAATGTGCAATAAATCACCTGATTTAAGCTTGAAAACCTCTTTTTGTTTATACATTTATTGATTTTTTTTTTCTCTAATCATGTCTAGCTCCTTTAATCATCAGTTGCTTGCCTGCCCTCTATTATCCAAAATCAAAGTAATAGACTTCAGCTAAACAATAGTCGCAATTTATAGAGTGACAAGGAATGCCTTTTATCCACCAGAGAGACTCCTTCCAACCTCAGGAAAGGACAAATTCTTCAGATGTTTTTCAGTCATTGTGAAAAAAATTGCCAAGCAAAAAGAAAACATTTCCCTATAAATCCTCGCTAAAACAGACAGAGGGTAAAGCAGTGATTGTTTTTTTGCTGATTTTTGTTGGTTTTGCTAAAGTAATTACACGAAGGGCAAGGTGGGCAGGATATAAGGCAAAAGGTTATGATGCTGTCATGTCCCAGAGTAAATGCATTCTCTTGAACTCCCCCACTAATGTTGCAGCCTTCTCTATTTTATAACATGGAAAAGCAGCCTATGCATAAATTTTCTGGTTTAGACAGACCTGGTTAATGACAGGTGAGATAGCTGCTAATTTTCAGTGAGAAACGTTGGTGAGTGGGTAAGTATGGTCATTAGTACTGAATATCAGGACTGAAATACGTGTCTTCATGTCTGACTCAGCATCAAAGGTTAGTGTAGATTTGAATACTTTCTGCTTGTGTATTTTTCCATGTACCCAGTCACACTGCATGATATTTTAGAGAATTAGAGGCACTAATATGTTCACATTCCCACTTATTCCTTTTCTCTTCTTACAAGCAAATGCTAGTTGTATAAAATGCCAGAGGTTTCATGTGTGACTTTTAATATACATTTCTTTGTTTGTTGGGTTAGGTTTTTGGGTTTTTTTAAATAAACCTGGTGCAAAACCAAAGTGAAAACATACTTAGTATTTCCTTCCTTAACGTCTTCACGTGTTGACTGACAAGCTGAAAGTGTAGGTGGGCAAAGAAAAATGTCACTAAAACATTTCTCCCATAAAAGCTTTTCTAAAAATTTTTAAATAGCCTTAAACAAAAATTACTCTCAACAGTGCTCCAGGGCTATTTGAATACTCCACTAATTATAATTCCCCAATATCTATTGTTTCATCATTACAGCATCAGGAAGAAATTAAATAGATCTTGCTATGTATCTTATTCTATTATTTCCTTCATTTTATTTCACAGGTCATTTGCAATTTCTTGAAAGAGAAAAGTAGAAATCTATTGTATAAGCAGTAGCATGGAAATAAGGTATGAAAATTGATCAGGATCTTGAAAGACAACACTTTGTCCTTCTGATTGCTTTGGTAATTGCTACTTAGGGCTCTTCCTAAGTAGGACTTAGGGCTGGCTTGCTTATGATGACGATTTTTGGTAGTAGCTCTTAGGATCCTCATCTTTCAATTCCCACTGCATACAGTGTACTGCCAGAAGAGAACTGTAAAATGGTTTCTGCCCCAGAGAGCTTACATTGATTTAAACTGTGATTGATAGAATACTATCAACCCAAGTGCTTTCCACTTTTTTGGGCCTTTTAGTAAGAACCCCAGATAAGAAAGAATAGGAAAGAAGCAATATTTTATCTAGAAATTTTAAGATACAGCAAAGTTTTTTGCATAATGAAGACTGCAAGAGACAAGCTTGTGGTCTTCTGCTTTTCCTTTGGCTATTGATTCAAGAAAGGAGCGATTCGGTACCTGCTTTGCTGAGCTAGCTGTATCTTGAAGGGGCCACCATCCTTGTATTTTTGTGTTTGTGTAGTCAGACTGCGAAGAGTAGCTGATTTTATCAGGATTTGTGGTGTGGTTTTTGCCTGATAGCAGTGGAAAAGTGACTCGAAGTTTACACCACTGTTAGTCCATTGATTTATGTGGGTTCCTGGATGTACCAAAATGAATTAATAGGCAGCAGCTCACTCTCATATCAAAATATGGGCAGAGTAGAGCATGTAGTCCCCTTTTAATAGAACAAGCGATACTATATATTGTCATTAAGGCATACAGTTTCTTATTAAAACACTCTGTAGAGAAAGAGAGTGAATGATATAGTGTAAATTGATAAAACTAGCAGAACAGTCAACATGAAGAAACCATAATTAAATAACCACCATTAAAAAATACACAGAATGTGGGAAATAGGATGATCCAGGTTAAACAATGTGGGAACATAACTTCACAGAAAGTTATATATGCAAAGTCAAACTCTGCAAAGTATATTTATGTTACTTAATAAGAAGAGTGGAAAATGTGCATGGAAAACTGACAGAGTAAAACCAACCATGAAATCTCATGAGTTTGAAGAAAAGTTACAAAAAGCCACCAAACCAACAAAACATCAAAATTTGTTATTGGGCAGGAATGAAATGAACAGAGCTCTAGCATTCAGTTAGAGATTTTCACCTGCTTTACACACATTCAAAATCCGGCTCAGATAGGCTGCCCACCAAATCCTCATTCTTGCCTCTTAATATTGAGGGCTCTGCATTGTCATTCATAGAGAATTTCATGAAACAAAAATATCATGAGAAGCAATGATTCGTTGATGGTCTTCAAGGGGAAGTTAAGAAGGTACTTGAACAGAGATGGAGATGCTTAGGTTTGGGTTCACACATGCATTTAGGAGCCTAAAGAACATTGACTTCAATAGGACTCTAATTCATAAGTGTATTTATGTATGTGTCTCTTAATTATTCTATGAACTAAAGTCAAAGCTACATACTACTAGCGTTAGGAGCCCTGTGTTTGGAGAAATATCTAAATAGTCCAAGGCATCAAAGAGTTCCAGTTCAATTCTTTATGCAGGTACAGGTGCAATTACTCTATATCTGCCAGACTGACTCAAAGGTAGGTGAGACATCTCTCTCCAGTTCTTTGGACTGTTGGATATAGTATCTTGATTGGTCAGAATTTTATGTATTCGTATATTGAATTAGAGATCCAGAAGACATTATTCCCCCTACTCTCTGAATTGCAGTCCTGCTACCAAAACCCTACAGTAGTACACTGATTTCAGATGTCTCTGTACACCCTTTTCCAAAGAGGACTATAAAATACAAATCCAGATTTGATACTGGTTAATGTATCAGTCAGAAACAGGAAGAGTCAAGAGCCTCTTTGCCAGAGGCAAAGTCCCCTTATCATACTGCTGCTGGTATTGGACCTCTGTGCAGACCATGAAGTGTGAGAAGGGAACTGATACCTGCACTGTGGTAGGCTGAATACATCAGAGTGTAGCACAGCAGTCTCCTGAAACTCTGATTGCCTCTGTCCCTGGCTCTCCTCTCCCTCACACTGCTCCAGGGTTACTGCAACCTGAACTGTTCTCATGCAATTTCCGGATTTAGCACCATAATTGTCTTGTTTCCCCATACCAACCTCCAGAGAGGATAAAAGCTCCACAGCCTTCACCTCCTCACATCTATTGGGCAGTTTCATTTCAGAGATGACTACCCAGGAACTGTTAGTGACTGTAGGAACCATCCATGTTATGCCTGCTGTCATGTTCCCTCCTGGACCAGAGTATAGAAAAGACATCTTGTATGCTCAGCAAGAAATTGCACTTAGCTTAGGATATGCTTAGACCATCGTTTTGAGAGGGAATATTAAGAACTCATGGCACTGGAAAAACAAAGGTCTTTTTCCACCCCATGAGGTA
Organism: Notiomystis cincta; assembly: GCA_013398075.1. Classification (NCBI taxonomy): domain Eukaryota; kingdom Metazoa; phylum Chordata; class Aves; order Passeriformes; family Notiomystidae; genus Notiomystis; species Notiomystis cincta. Next base: position 65,945 of record VZRX01018365.1, on the reverse strand, counting down.
AAAAGTACCAGAAAGTAGATACACGGCTTTTGTAAGCTTTGAGTTTGTGAATTCTGCTGTCTGACACCAGGTTCTAGCTCTCTAGTATGCAATTTAAAGTCTCCTCTAGGTGCTTATAATTTAATTGTAAGGTGTTTCACAAACATCTTAGCAGGTGCAAAGAGGACGTGAAGTGATCCTTTTTTCCTCTCTCCTCAGCTGGAACATGAAGAAGGCACTTTATGATCCAATTAGTGCCTCCAGGAGCTCTCTAATTGCATTATAAAGCATCTTAAAAAAAAAAAAAAAAAAAAAAGGAAAATTAGAAATTGGTTTTAAAGCCTGAAAAAAAAAAGAGTGATGTTTAACTATTTGGCCTCCTGGTAACTCAGCAGTGAGAGGACCCAGAATCCTTATACACCTAATTTTCTACATATGTGAAATGAATTCCATTGCCCAGACCTCTGGAGAGTGGAGCATCCTTTATTGGGTTGTAATCAGAGCTTGAGGTACGATGGGAAGCTTTGCACCCCAAGTAACTCACGATGTTAACGCAGGTTGTTCATTCAAGGAAACTGTAACTCTGCTACTCTATCTGTGGCCATTTTAGTCTCCTAAATATATCTGTTCTATTGAGTTTTTATACCAAGCTCATTGGCATAGTGTCTGAGAGGTGTTATATAAAATGAGCTATAACATGCTTTCAACTTCAAAGCTCAGCCTTTGTGTAATAATTATCACATTGCTTTCCATAACTCTCACATATTTTACTTACTGAGTGGGTGGGAAGAAGATACTGAAATAATATTTAGACTTATATAGTGCTTTTCAGCTGTAGATAACAAAATATTTTCTGTTGGCAGCTAAGCATTACCATCTCCACTGTAAAGATGGGAAAGACTAAAAGGCAAATAACATGGAGATGTGAATAAACCCCGAGCTTCTGATCTTTGGTGTACGGCCCTTCCTATTCATTCAATTAGTGCAGCTCCCAAGTACTTTTCTTCATTAGCTGACTAAATTTATAGGACTTTTATCCCCTTTCCAATAAAGGAATGAAATGTGCAAAAGCAAAACACTTGAAAATGTCTGTTATATTTCATATATGGCAGTAACACTTGCTGTCCCTTACATCCACATGCAGTTGAGCAGAATACCAGCCCTGCATTTTCTATTTCAATCCATTCCAATTTTTTTTTTCTTGTTGCTGGGATTTAATACAGCCCTTTGCTGCATAAAAGGAACAGTAGCAAGACTCTGAGTTGAGGTTACACTGTGTGCAAGGTCCTCTACCCATCCCCTCAGGAAGAGGCTAACAACATGAAGGCTGTCCTTAAGCACCTGTGCATCCTTGAAATTACTCTGAAAGGGACATTAATCTAATTTAAATATGATGGGGTGGTTTTCAATATTCAGATATTATGTTACCTGAACCCAGTCCTCCTCTCCTGGTAAATTTACACTCATATTTAGGAAAGACTTTTGTTGCCTGGTGCCGTGTGCTGGGAACCTCCTCTCCTTCTGGATAGCAGGGACTGAGTGTTTTTCTGCATTGCAATAATAGGAGAAAAGGGCAGCACCTCTGGGAAGAAAGATTCATTGTCAGGTTCCATCTCAGGAAAAGGGTAAGGGACAAATGACAGCTTTCGTCTTCTGTTCTGACTCAGTCTATCACACTCCTATGCACTGGCATACCCATGTATACAGTGCTTTGAGTAAATAATGTGCTGATAATGCACAGTAAGTTGGATTTTTTTGTTTAGTTTTTGCAAAAGTTCATCCCTGCTTCCTCTTATCTGAATTTTGGGTAGAGTTTCACTCATACTCGGAGCTCAAAACTAATATTAGTCCACAAAACCAAGAATACTTCTCACATTAAAATTCCTTTGATCCAACAAAGAGTGCATCATCTTGTTCCAGATTCTTTCATGGCAGAATTCCAATTTCAGGAACAAAATTCATGCACTTTAATAAATCTTCCACAGTAATGGTCTGAATTTTAGGAGTTTAACAAACATGCTGAGTTTTAGCTTTTATTACAAACATTTCATATAATTAGCATGAACAGATGGCATATGAATCTACCATTAATCATTTGTGTACAACCAAAATACAGTAATGTCAGTATCTCCCATAATGCTTCTTTGAAAAAAATACCTGGCTGCAATTCTGATCTCTCTTGCACCCGTCAGACACCATGACTGTAGTAAAATTACTTCTGATTTATCACAGAATTGAACAACGGTAGAATGAAGCCTTTTTCATTATGCAAATTATCCTCAGTGGTTTCAAGACTTACACCAGGTTTTGTGCAATATATAATCAGTTAAAAAAACAACTTCCCTGTGTAGGACAAAAAGGAGGAATATTAATGGAGAAAATCTTTCAAAGCATTTCTGGAAACAATACCCTTATGTATAAAAAGAGTCTTTTTTTGGCATCTCTATGTGCTAATGTTTTCAATTCCAATAGCTATAATAAGAAAAAAAATCTGCCCTATTTGTCAATCTGTCAGGAAATATATTTCAGCTTCAAGCATCATACTCCTGGGGTTTATGGAAATCACAAAACATCTCATTCAGATGAAGAGGCTGAAGCTATAAGCAGTGCAATTAATATCTTCAATTTCTGCCTTCAGCATGAAAAGAAGCTCAAAAGCTTTTTGAATCTGAATCCCAAATGCTATCTAATAGTTCACATCTGGCTTAGGCTATTTAGGAGAAACAACAGTTGTTGGTGTCAGCAGTGCATTCAGTGACACACTAACCTTGATTATCCAGCGGAGCACCGGGCGGGCCAGAGGTCATGGAAAGGTTGTTTGGCAGGTTCATCGGGGTGGAAGGGTTGCAACTCAAATGTTGCTGTTGTATAACTTGGTGATGGAAAATCTTGAAGCTCCCTGAGAGTACACAACCATGGATTACCATGTGTTTCCACACGCTGTACACACAGTGCAGCCAGCAAGAGTCGTGCTGTCTACTGGCAGCAGTCTCTGCACAGTGACAAGTTTAACCTTTCTGCTTGCTGTTGGCATTTCAGTAGTACTCAAGACCTAATCTCAGACACTTCTGTGTTTGATCCTATGCAAACACCTAGACAGAGATAATTCATTCCTTAAAGCAAAACTTCCTGTCTAAGCCTTTCTGGCACATCTGGAAGAGCCACATTGTCTCTTGTGTTATTTCTGTGAGACTCTTATCTTGGATCACTAATAGGCCCAAAAAAAGCTCAGGATAGACAATGACAATTTATGATTCATTATTGCAGCTGAAGACTAGATCAGCCATTCCAAACTGATATTTTCTTATATAACCACTTTATCTCAGAGTGTTCCAGAAGGACCTAGATCATGTAAAAAGCATGCTGCTGTACCAGAATGTTCACAGAGAGGAAAGGGGTCACTGAAAATTCCACAGCAGAAGACTTGGTAGGCTTCTATTCTTGGAAGGCTTTCTTCTAACTTGTTCACTTTACAACAAAAAGTCATCCTTTCTCCCCCAGTGCCTATTTCTGAAAAAAAAAAAAAAAAAAAAAAAAGACTTTTTTTCAGAGG